>JAILXH010203427.1:37748-55247 GCA_023558415.1 Piaractus mesopotamicus
ATCCCCACAACAGTCAACATCATTGAACCAGTGGCTACGACGCAGATGTTTGCAGGTGCGCGTTTATGACATATCTACATTTGTTGTAAAACCTGCTTCTGTAGTTGAGTAAAGTTAATAAGCTCAACTTTTATTTTTTTCAGGATTAACCTCCGCACACAATCACGAGGTCTGCAGCACATGGGGTAACTACCATTTCAAAACCTTTGATGGAGACGTCTTCCAGCTCCCGTCCACTTGCAACCACATCCTAACCAAGCTGTGTGGGAGCAGTTATGAGATCTTTAACATTCAGCTGAGGCGCCAGATACAGAACAACGAGTCCACCATCAGCAAAATCACCATGAAGCTGGACGGCACAGTGGTGGAGCTGACCAAAGGCTCCATAGTTGTCAATGGCCAAACGTGAGTGAAAATCTTAGAACTGTGTGTCAGTAAGGTAGCTATGGTAGTCATTATTCGAATGCTTAGTGACCACTTATGACTTATGACTCAAGAAGGCTCTACTAATCTGTCTTAATCCAAAGTCAATACACATTACTGTGCACATTATTTAAAGCTGTTTATCTTGGCAGTAAGGATTTTACCATTACAAAACACCATATATCATTAGAATAAATGCAAATAAACATAAATACAGTAAGAAGTAACATTAATTTTCAAGGTGGTTTGAATAACAAAGATCCAGATTTCTCCTGCACTCCAACAACCATCACATCTTCTTGAATTATTTATTTAATTGTTTATTAAATATTTATACAGCACC
This sequence comes from Piaractus mesopotamicus, assembly GCA_023558415.1. Taxonomy (NCBI): domain Eukaryota; kingdom Metazoa; phylum Chordata; class Actinopteri; order Characiformes; family Serrasalmidae; genus Piaractus; species Piaractus mesopotamicus. The sequence goes on from JAILXH010203427.1 coordinate 38,515, forward strand.
TCAGTAGCACTTCTGATGTAACTTACTGAAGTACTGATTAACCAAACCAGGAACTGGATGACTACAAATAAAACTGGTTTGTAAGAGAAGTTTGTAAATGGTCAAATGAACCTTAACATACGTACAGTGAACTTACTGTTTTACTGTTATTTGTATTTGTTCTAATATTAGTGATTTTCGAAGCGAATTTAATCTTCCCAGGTGTCCAAAAACTTTTGCACATTACTCTATGTGAAATTAAATGTTTTGTTTATTTGTCTGTTTGTTTTTAAGTGAAAAAGCTCCATTCCTCGGCTCTGGAGTTTTCATCGAGACGACCGGCACATACATCGTAATCAAAGCTACACTGGGGCTAACAGCCTTGTGGAATGAAGACGATGCCTTTATGGTAATCAAAATTCAATCAAAATCCATTCAGCTGACATGTTTTTAAAATCTACAGTCATTTATATACCTAAGACCTGGCAAATGTACAGTACATATTGGGCTAACCTTGGTAAAACATTAGAACTTGCCTGTGGGAAGTTTTATTACAGATGAATCATCACTGCTGAAACAATATGGTAACAAATCTTGGCTCTTTTTTTCTCTACAGGTTGAACTGGATCCAAAGTTCAGAAATCAGACGTGTGGACTTTGTGGCGACTTCAACGAAATCCCGACTTACAATGAATTTATTAAGGATGGTAAAGTAAAACTACAAAACCTTTTCTTGCTTCTGCACTCTTAAAAAAGATGGCTTTTCAAGGGTTCTTTAGTAAAGTTAATGGTTCTATATAGAACCATGAACACTCAAATAACCCTTTGCATGATTAAAGGGTTCTTTGCATGGTGAAAGGGTTCTTCAGATTGATGGGGAATGTGTCGTATATGGCTGTATATAAAACCTTTTTGAAAAGGGTTCTATACAGCACAGAAAAGGGTTTCTCTATTGTTACGATGTCAAGCTTGTAACAATAGAAGAACCCTTTTTGGTGCTATATAGAACCATTCACAACACATTCTCCAGCAATCTAACTATTTCACCATGCAGGTTCTTTGAGTGTTCAGGGTTTATATAGAACCATTTTCTTTACAAAGAACCCTTGAAGAACGCTCTTTTTTTATGTGTGTACAACCTTGATGTGGTCCATCCTTAATTACCGCATGATCTGCTTAAGGTGGAAATGTTGGAACATAACACTTTTTTATATGTTCTAGGTGTGCTGCTCTCTGCTTCTACTTATGGAAGTCTGTGGAAGATGGATGGTCCTACAGAAATCTGTGAGGAGGAACCTGAGAGAGATAACGTGAACTGTGGAAATGAGGTACCAGTGGCTACTTTTTGGGGCACCGAAGCAACACGTAGATGGATCAATGCTGGTTTTTAAAATTTATTTATCTATTTATTTACATCTTTTTCTACAGAACTTCTGTCAACAGCTGTTTCTCAGCAAAACATTCAGCAGCTGCACTGCTCTCCTATCAGTCGAACCATTTGCCAAAGTCTGTGTGGAAGATCAGTGCCAGTGCAACACAACTGGAGCTTTCTGCCTGTGCAAAACCTTAGCTGAATACTCTCGCCAGTGCGTTCATGCAGGAGGAAAGCCAGCAAACTGGAGGACAGAACAGTTCTGCCGTGAGTAGATGTAATTTTGTTGTATTCGCAGTTGTATGCAAAAGAGTCAAGTTACACGGTTTTGTTGATTTTCTAATGGAAATAAGTGAACACATCCTCTACAGAGATACAGTTTGGTATGTTTTAATGCACAATTACTCTTTATTAGCTAAATATAACATATAAATAAAATGCAAATGTGGCCGGTGCGATAGCTATAGGACTTTTTTTTTTCTCAGCAGATAAATATAAATTGGAGAGAAAAATCAACAAAGCATGTAATTTGACTCGCAGTCTTTAAACTTTGAGGATATGCCTATAATGAAGTTAGATGGAGTTCAGGTTTATGCTAATTAGATGCAGCCTATTTTATATTCAGTTCTTATGTATAAGCATCATACATACATGAGTGTACATATAAAGAAATGCGTCCAGACTATGCTCAGATGTATAGGGCAACATATATGATATACAGTACGTGCCGTAAGACAAAAAAGTGCTAGCCACGCTGTCTTTTCACAGTAAAAATCTGTAAATTTTACATGAATTTTTATGGTTTTCAAGAAAAGAAGTACACAGCGTAAAATGCAGGCAAAAATACAGAAAATTACCATTCGTCCTGTAAAATAACAGCATCAAAATGCCTATGTGTCCATGATTTCCACAACAGGTCACAGTGGTTTAAGATTTTACTGGGTTATTTATAATTTATTGCTTAGACTTTATAGATGTTAGAATGTGGTGCCAACGTACTAATATTGATACCACACATTTTGCAGGCTGCTCATTCACATACATCTGCACTTTCTTTGGATAAATCAGCACTGTTATTAGAGTTATAATATATAATTATTGCTGTAATTGCAATAATAATAAATGTATTTATTTTTCAATCATGACAAGTATTTTTTTGGTAATGCACTGCTATTACAGCTATAATATATTATTATTGCTATAATTGCAGTAATAAATGCATTTTATTTGCAATTATTTTCCTGTATTTACATTAAATCATTAACAGTAGTAATAAATGCTTATTTAAATGCCATTTTTTCGAATATACAGTAAAAGAACAGCTCCCAAATTGCAACTGTAAGGGTTCATTTCATCACCAGGAGGTTGTACGTTTGAATCTCAGCAATGCCGTCTGAGGCCAGGAGTCCTCACTAAAGTGGAAGAAAAACTGCTTAAAAAGTTTTTCACTGTAATTACAGTTCACAATCACCTTGAAGTATTCATAGAGTATTTACAGTGCTTGGAACAGACAAATAATGTAATATGAATACATTTAAAATTAATATTTGGTCTCTTCTCGATCTGTTACAGCAATGACATGCCCAGAAAGCAAAGTGTATATGGAATGTGGAAGTCCATGTATGGACACCTGCTCTAACCCACAGAGAGAACATACGTGTGGAGACCATTGCATTGATGGATGCTTCTGTCCTCCAGGTAATGTTTGTTTTTGAGGCCTCACCTGATGTTTGAAGTGTCCCTAAGGTATATAGACCTAAACTGCATGCAGACCACACCTTTGATTGATAGATCTCTAATCTGTTCTGCTTTATGTTCATTGTTTTCCTGTCCTTATGATGAATCAGTCAATATGAGGAAATATAAATAAAGAATAATTTCTCATGCCAAGTTCAACAAAGTTGAGTCATTAAGAGTAATGAAATGTGAAATACTTCATTTGGAACACCTATTAATCTATGATCCATTAATATGAAATAAACATACATAAACATCTTTCTATCTTTGAAGGCACTGTCTTTGATGATATAAACAACACTGGATGTATACCACTGAGTAACTGCGGCTGCAACCATGAAGGGAAGGTGTACGCCTCTGGGGAAGGTTATTCAACTAGCTGCAAAGAATGGTAAGTCTGTACCAATTTGCTAAGCTCTGATTTCTGTGGAGGAGAGTTCACATTTTCGGATTTACAGCTTGTAAATTTGTTAATAGCCAGCAATCCTAATGTATCATTTAGTACCTGCTCTGGTGGGACGTGGAACTGTGTGGAAAAAAACTGTCCTGGGACCTGCTCAGTGCAAGGAGGAGCCCACATCATAACCTATGATGAAAAGCCCTACACATTTCATGGAGATTGCTCCTATGTCCTGTCCAAGGTACTCAGTCATAATTTAAGACGCGACAACAATTAACCAGCCAAGATAGTCTATATTTTTTCAGATCTACTGATGAAAGACATGACATAAAATGGCAAGTAGTTTTTCGGTAGTGCTTTCTTTTACAGTCCCTCAAGTTCTGTGCAGCCAGGTATGTGTGAGGTACAGTATTCAAGGTACTAGATAATTATTTTGGGTATTACGATGGTAAGTTTTTTAAAAATTTCTCCATAATTCATATATATGTGCACAAATACATTCAGAGTGGTTTGGTGTGGAATTGGTTATTGTAGAGACTTAGATTTCTTTACAGTGGTGGTGATAGGAACCAGGGTCACCATGACTACAACACAAATATAGCCATTTTATTTACTTTTTATTTTGGCTCACAAGCCCTGCATGTATCCCTCCACCATGAATGGACTTAAAAACATGTTTTAGACCAAAATCTTCTTGAAGCTAACATAAAAAAATGTCTCCGACATCAAGGAGCATATTTATAACTACTGTTTGTATCTTTCTGTGAGGGAGCTTTTAGAGGTGGACGTCTGGTTCCTATCACCACCACTGTGAACAATTCTGACTCTTTAAGTTTCTCTAGAATGGAGCATTTCACACCAAACCACTCTGAATGACTATGTTTACATCTTAACTGTTTAATTATGGAGTGGAAAAAATATTGAAGTTTTCCTGGAATGCCAAACAGGTTATAGATATAAAGCTAATAAATAACATAGAAAATTACTTTGAAAATATTTGGAGTAACAAGGTGGTGAATACAAATATACACTCAATTTCACTATAATGTCACCTCTGGGTACTGGGTTATATGTCACAAAATAACACAACATACAACAAAAAGGAAATGACAAGAATTCAGTGAAAATACAGTAAGAATCACTGCTTACTTTTACAGCCCCAATTCAGTTTCCATTCTAGGTAATAGACAGGTACATACTATATAAGACTTATGTACATGTGTCTTTCTGCACCATATAACTACCTGCTACTGTACCCAAAATAATCACACAGTGCTGTATTTGTATTTCACACTTACACAGATAATATCTAGAACCTGGGATTCAGTTTTCTTGGATCTTATTGTGATGTTACCCGAAATAATCACCTAGAACATTGTGGTTTGTACCACACACTTACCTGGTTAATAGAACTTAAAAGACACTGAAAAAAACTGGTTTTTACCAGTTTTTCTTTACTATTTAGTTCCTTTCCAGTTTTCCTGATCAAATAAAATGTGCAAAAATTGAAAATCATGTTTAATCTAAATCATATTTTCTTCTTAGATTCCTCTTATTTACCTGCGCTGCTCTGATTCGTTTTTAGGAATGCACAGGCACAGATTTCACAGTTCTGGGAGACCTGAATAAGTGTGGACTGACTGACAGTGAGACCTGTTTGAAGGCAGTCACGCTGGCATTATCGAATGGGTCTAATGTAAGTCAAAAAGGTGGAGCACATGATGGGCTACTCTTTGAGTAAGTCTTTGGATGTCCAGCAAAATTTGTTTTTATATATTCGCTATGCAGGTGATCACAGTGGATCAGAGTGGAAATGTTGAGGTCAACAGAATCTTCACAAAGCTGCCACTTTTTACAGGTGGGTCCATCAAACCAACCAGGACTAATCAAAATCAGTCATGAAAACTTCACAGTGCACATATTTTATTTTACCATAACATTTGCATTAGTGCATTATTACAGTACAACTGCAGCCAGTGTGAATGAAATTTCCACATCATTCTCACTGTTCATGCAGAAAATTGCAGAAAATTTGTACTGTTGTTGCTGGAGAATTTGTCAGTTTCAGTCTTAAATTTGAATAGTTTCAAATGATCTGAATCATTCAGTTGAAGAAAAGCACTAACACTGAATTTTTCTACATCGGGCACTTTTATTTTAATGGGTCTGATTTTGTTTTGCAGCCGATGTAAGCCTCTTCAAGCCATCCTCGTTCTACCTTGTCATCCAGACAAAGATCGGGCTTCGTCTGGAGGTCCAGCTCACGCCCATCATGCAGGTTTTCATCACGGCTGACCCAGCATTTAAAGGACAAACATGTGGTGAGTACATGCTATGTAACAGTTACACATAGAGTTAAGTGTTAAATGTTTTGTTGATTGCAGTCAAAATATGTTTTATACACATCCTCAAAAGGGAATACGCCTAAACATGGCATTTGTGGCACAATTTCCACATATTGGGGGAAAAAAACATAAAATGTGCCCTAACTTTTGCACTGGCCGTATTTTGTGGTAAATTCAGTAAATAAGCTGTAATTGTGCATTAAAATGTGCAGAGGTGTGTAGAGAATGTGTTAACTTATTTACGCTTCAACAAAATGTGGAATTTGACCAGGGGTGCCTAAATTTTGCATACTGTATTTTCTAATACAGTTTATGTCAGCACTCTTTCATTCCAAGAAACTATCGTACTGCAGTGTTTAAGTAGGAATGCACTGATACAGGAGTTCTTGGCTCATTACAATATATGATTTTTTTCATGCAGATGTCAGTACGAGTATTTATGAACACTTATGTAGAAATTAGGACAGAATTTACCTGGACTAGCATTATGGAGCAGTATAACCTTGATTTTTATAAGGTAATTAATGCAGTACAGTGAATAAAATACAGATATTTTAATATTTTAGTGCAGAAACTCAGCATCACATAAATGTGTTGCTCCTCTGGAGTTTAATAAATATATCAACAAATATCTGCTTGAAATATTGAAAAATTTCAAACATTCTGAAAAATTCTGATATCATCATGCATCCCTGGTTCACAGTTACCATGCGAAGCTGTACCGCATTTTGACCTTCAGTCATACTATAACTTGGATTAACTGTTTTTCACAGGACTTTGTGGCAATTTCAACAACATACAGTCAGATGAATTCACCACTATGGGTGGACTCACAGAGGGAACAGCTGTGGACTTTGCCAACACCTGGAAAACAAGAGCGAGTTGCCCTGATGTCCAGAGGACCTTTGAGAACCCCTGCAGTCTAAGCACTGAAAACGGTACACCATCCAGCAATGTTCTGCTAGATGACTGATTTTTCTTTCTTGTTGGACTTTATTTCCTGGTGACAAATATGAGTAAGCACCGTTTGTTCTGTTTACAGAGAAATATGCGCAGTATTGGTGTTCCCTGCTGTCGGATAAATCCGGTGTTTTCTCCCCCTGCCATTCTGAAATCCAACCTGACACCTACAAAGCAGTAAGTTAAATTATAAACTTTGTTGTTTTATGGTTTTCATTTTCTACACTATTTGAAATTGTTCAATGCTCTTACAGTTCACTGTGTGAACATTTCATGAAGAATGGACCGCTAAAAATGGTCTGAAATTACATGGAATAAAAATTATTTACATTAAAAATTGTTAAAGTTGAACATATCTGTTTCCTTTTTTTGATTGATTTTTAATTGATTTTTAAGATTTTACACTTATACAAAATTGAGTACATAATACAGACTACAAATGCTACAAATATTATGTTATATCAATATTATATGTTTTTTACTTTCAATGTTAGTCAGTGCGAAGATATTTAATTCCAAGTAATTTTAGATCATTGCTATTGGTCCATTTATCATTAAATTTTCACATAATGTAAAGGACAGCCACTGTGTTCAAATGATGCAGAAAACTAAAAATCGACAAAAATGGAGAGACACGTTTTCCTTTGGACAGCGACAATATTAAGGATGAATGTAAATAAACAAAAGAGGATCAATTATATAAAGTTATCTTGAAATATAAGCTTATATGTACTACATATAAACTATGCTCAAATAGCCATTGCAATGTGGGAAATATTGAATTTTCCCAGAAAAGAAAATTCTTTTTTCCTTCCTCTAACCTTTCACTCTGATTTTTTATTTTTCCCACAGAACTGTATATATGACACCTGTAACTGTGAGAAAACAGAGGACTGCATGTGCGCTGCGCTGTCAGCCTATGCACACGCGTGTGCTGCTAGGGGGATACTCATCACTGGCTGGAGAGACGCTGCCTGCAGTGAGTTGATTTTCCTGAAACTGTCACGCCACTCAATAAAATAGTTGCTTGGCACGTCTTAGCAGATTTCATATTGACCTATGCACAAGTTAATAAATGCTCTGACTAACTCAAATATGGTGCCATGTTTGAGGCTATTTATTTAGGAAAGTAAATATGGGCTGAAAGAAACAGGATAATTCCTCCGATAAATAACCGAAACCATCACGATTCAGTTGTGTTACAATGAAAATTAAGGCACTTGAAAAAAACTGTTTACATTTGTGAAAAAATTTGAGCAGATATTCTCAGTACTCTCTTCTTTTACAGTCCCCTAAGTAATTATTTAGGGTAACGTGATAGTGAGACCTTAAATTGTGTACACTGAAATTCCCAACAGGTTCTAGATATTCATCTGATAAGTGTAAGTACAAACTCCACAGCGATGTGTAATTATTTTGGGTAAAATGATGGAAGGTATCAACACAGTCTAACCAAATTACACTGAAATAACATGTTATTTCACTGTAATGTCCTACATTTAAGCAGGAGAGTAAATCAGAAACATCTCAGAGAAGCAGGTAAGTTATATAAGAACTCTTTAAGTTCTCTCGTTCTGAAGCAGCCTTATTTGTTTAGACTAACTTATTTGTTTAGACTCACTTATTTGTTTAGACTAACTTTTGTAGGTATTTGTTATTCTATTATATATTGTTTTTTTTTGTAGATTTGTAGTTTAACTTTTTTGATTAACTTTTATTTTTTTATTAACACTCATAGACATTTGATCATTTGTTTTATATCTGTTGTTCTACATTGTTTTCACCACTCCTTGTAGCACTCTGCATTTAAGATTATACATTTAACATGGATTTAACATTATACATTGAGTTAATTATTATTAGTAGTAGTATTATGGCCAACAAAATACAAGGTTTTCTGAAGTAAAAGGTAAGAACCCAGTAAACAACAATAAGAATCACTGCTTTCAGATTCATTTATAGGTAATAAACAGGTAATAATAAACATAATATATACCATGTGTACTAGATTCTTTGTACTTTGCACATCTTTTGACGCCACATAACTACGTGCTACTTTTTACTCAAAATAAGCACACAGTACTGTGGAATTTGTACCACATTCTAACTCACTTAATATCTAGAACCTGTTGGGTATTTCAGGGTTATTTAGACAGCCTTGGAGCTCATCGTTATGTTACCTTAATTAATTATCTAGTACTTTAGAGCTTGTACCTCACACTTACCTGGTTAATACTTAGAACTTAAGAGACTGTACAAGAAAATGTACCACGTTCTCAAGAGAGCTATGACATCTGATTGATGAGAATCCTGACTTTAACAGTAATTGATTTATAGAAATGAACATCACATCACTATTAATATTAAAACACACATCTAACTGCTGTTGTACATCTTCTCACAGAAAATTACGCCCTGTCCTGCCCCAGCACCATGGTCTACTCCTACAACATGACAAGCTGTGACCGTACCTGTCGCTCCCTCGGCCAGCTAGACTATTCCTGCAGCATTCCTTTTGAACCAGTAGATGGCTGTGGCTGTGCAAAAGGGACATACCTGAATGATAACGGCGAATGCGTGGACGCGGCCAGCTGCCCATGTTACGACTCCAATAAAGTGATCCAGTCTGGTGAAGTCATTAGCAAAGATGGCACCGTATGGTAAGGGCCTATCTTTGGTGGAAAAAAAAAGAAAAGAAGCTAATGTGTCCTCAAGTAAAATGACTAGACAATAATAATTTAGTGATTTTAATCCGTGGAATCTCTCCTGTCTCAGCACCTGCAAGCAAGGAAAACTGAACTGCATTGGTGAACCAAAGGGGCCAGGTATGCAAGCACATGTTACTGAGAATTATTATTATATCACTTTTTATATGCACATTTAAAAAACTGTTTTACAAGATCAAAAACAAAAACAAAAAAAATTAAAGAGTACAATGACATTTAATCTGCTGAAATTATAAAGTAATTAAAATACATATATATGATACATATATCGAACACAAAATTAGGTTTTTGAGGTTCAAATCAATGTAAAATGTTTCTTCTGTTGTGTAGGGAAATTGGGACAGATTGGAAAAAGAAAAAAATGCACAAAGCTGATTATGATTCTTAAAATAGCAGGCTTTCTCTAAAACCTCTCATAAAACATTTCATTTAGTAGTGTACAATACCGTACATGTAACGTACTTTCCTGCTTTTTGCACAACACTGCACAAGTAATTTTAACTACCAAGTTTATTTATTTATATATACCTCTTATTTTATTTGAAATTTTGAATCTAGTAGAAAAAAATGCTTACAAATTGTAACTAATCTCATATACTGTATTCAGGGCTAGGCAATATGACGATATGTTATTGTTATCATGATAAATTATGTCACCATACGCTTTGCTGAGCATATCGTGGATATCATCAGTACTTAAAGAATACTGACTAAGTGCTTCATTCAAAGGGAGGCCTGTTTAATTGGATTTAGTGCAGTGCAGTTTGTAAAACACTGAATGAAATCATTATAGTTTGAGGGGAATTATTATTATTATGTATCACACAATCACGCTACATGCTATACTATTTTTGCCATATTGCCCACCCCTACCTGTATTAGAATTATATACTAATTGAATGACATAGATGTGAAATTTATGCCTGTTAGAGGGTGCACTACCATAATTATGAGGCTCTGTCTTTCTTTACTCTAGAATGCACAGCTCCAATGACTTTCTTCAACTGCTCCACTGCTGACCCTGGAAGCAAAGGCTCAGAATGTCAGAAGAGCTGCCAAACACTGGACATGGCCTGCGTGAGTAATCATGCGAAAAATGGTCACAGGACTCCAGATGTTGTGGCTAAACAGAAGCAGATTTTGATTCTACTTTATTAGTAATTGTTTATAAAAACAGACGTTTTTGTGATTCAGTTCTTAACAACATAAATGTGACACTGTGTCCCTGCAGATCAGCACAGGCTGCGTGTCTGGCTGTATGTGTCCCGCTGGGCTGGTTTTAGACACGAACGGCGCGTGCGTTACCGAAGATAGCTGTCCATGCATCCATAATGGAGTTTTCTACAACTCTGGAGAGACTGTTAAAGTTGACTGTAATACATGGTATGTTAGGATTTTTTCTTCATGTTTTATTATTCAGTGTGGCATTTGGATACTTATGTTTTGTTCTGTTACAGCACTTGTAAGGACAGAAAATGGACTTGCACCACAAATCAATGCAGTGGAACCTGCAGTGTGTATGGAGACGGTCATTACATCACTTTTGATGAAAAAAGATACGTTTTCAATGGAAACTGTGAATACACACTTGCTCAGGTACTGATTTTATGCTACATCTGGACATCAAAAGAATTTTGTGTTTTATTAGGTGGATTACTGAACACAAAATCATTTTATTAGCGAATGCTAAAGCATACGACGAGAAATAATGCTATATTTTCCATAAATGCTCACATAGTCAATAGAATAAATACTGCTGTAGAACTGCTGCATGTGTCCAGTATAGTACATAAAATGAAAAGCACAACATTTGTATTTACAATTAACCCTTTTATAATTTACAGGACTTCTGCAGCAGTAACAGCACTGGAACCTTTAGAATCATCACTGAAAACATTCCCTGCGGAACCACTGGCACAACCTGCTCTAAGGCTATCAAGTTCTTCGTAGGAGTGAGTAGAGTTCATCATCATGCTCACAAATGAATCACTGAAGGGGAATTCTTCCGAATTTCTGCATAAGTCAATTGTCAAGATATAAGCAGAGTGATTCAGAGTGGTTTGGTGTGAAATAGGTCAGGTGTCTTTACAGTGATGATGATAGGAGGCAGGGGTCGCCATGAATACAACATAAATATGTTTAATAACGATTTACAAATCATTTTAATCCACATGGATTAAAAACATATTTTAACCCTAAACTTTATCTTAAAACTACTGTAAAACAGTAGATGTGTGGTTCCTATCACCACCACTGTGAATAATTCTGACTCAATACGTTTCTCCAGAACAGAGCATTTCACCCCAAACCACTCTGAATTACCTTACATTTTAAGATAAAATTAAGTTATACAGAAATTTTGAACAATTGCTGAACTTTAGCGCAGGGACACTTCATAAAAAATGTCATTCTTTATTAGAGCAATGAGCTTGTGCTGTCTGACGGAAGCTACCAGCTGGTCCAGAGAGATGTGGGTGAAGAAATCCCCTATCAGATTCGCACTATGGGAAGCTACTTGGTGATTGAGACCACCAACGGTGTGATCGTCATATGGGACAGGAAAACAAGCATATACATCAAGCTCAGTCCTGAATTCAGTGTAAGTATTAATGCCACATTTTTATGGCATCTTTCTCCCTTTAAAGCCTATACAGGTCTGATATATCCCGCTTTCTCACATACAGGGACGCGTGTGCGGTCTGTGTGGAAACTATGACAGCAGTGCATCCAATGACTTCACCACAAGGAGTCAAGAAGTTGTGGTTGATGCCCTCAGCTTTGGCAATAGCTGGAAGTTCTCCCCCACTTGTCCAGAGGCCTTGGTTGTCCAAGATCCATGTGCCAATAATCCCTATAGGCAGGCATGGGCACAGAGACAGTGCAGCATTATCAAGAGTGACGTCTTCTCAGCCTGCCATTCAGAGGTACCAGTGGCCATTCTAGGACTGTGTAAATGTACTTTAGGAGGTCGAAAATATGTGTATTTTTCAAAAATTACCCAGAAAGCAAGATGAAGACTGGATTCCATTTCTGCTTTTTTTGCAAACATTAATTAGAACATTGACATTGGATGAATGGGTCGCAGTAGAAGCTTCTTTCACATGCAGTAGAGTAGTGAAAACACTGGGCTACAACATATTTCAATACTCATTAAACAGACATACAGAATGGCACCCTATATGTTTTTGTACTCCTGAGCATATCCATGCTGTCCAAAAAAAGAATACTTTCTTAGTTTGTAATGTGAATTTACGGAAAGTGGTTTTATTCTACAAAATTGTGGAGCATTTCTATTTTCTAATCATCATGAAAGTGTTCATTCTGCTTATTTTAAGTGAGCATACAGTTGTATGCAAAAGTTTGGGCACCCTGGACAAATGATTTGTTTTGTTGGTTTTCTAAGTGTAAATGAGTGAACACATCCTCAACAGAGACACACTTCTGCACCTTAATACACAATAAGTGTTTAACATATTGGAAAAAATAATAATGCTTTGCTTTATATTTTACAAATTAATATATTCGGTAAAAAAATAGAATTGTGCTCTAAAATGTACAGACATTTTGGCATATATAAGTTTATGTTTACTGTAGAGGATGTGTTAACTTTTAGAAAATACAATTGTAAATGCAATCTTTGAAATGTAGTGACGTGTTATGGTTCTGAGTAACAGTAAGAAACACTACAACTGACATTTAACAGATTTCACATAATGTGGATGCATAAACATCAGTTTGTGTATCGCGTTAAATGTTTGTTGGTTCACTGAGCTACAGCAGTCTTTGAAACACAACATCATGCAGGTATTACTTTTTGCAAAATGTCCCCCCCAACACACACACACACACACACACACACACACACACACAAAGCCAAAATGTAAATTTTAATGGGTTCTGCCACTATGTTTGACTAGAAAGATTGGAGATACAATACAAAAGTAAGATACAAATAAATAAACAAATAATAATGATAATACTAATAACATAAAATTACAAAGTAGTAGTTTTACAAAACGTACTTTTGCTTTGTTCTGCTGTACGTAACATGCTCATGAATGAGGGGGTGAAAGCAATCTACTGAGCCAGTTACGTGAAACAAAGTTTCATTTCAGAAGTCAGAACTTCAAATCTGTGATTAGCAGTACAGTTTGGAAAATAATGCAGTTTAAAATAGTATAAAACTACTTTTTTGTACTTAATAAATAAGCCTTTTAAGAGTAGAACATAAAGTAACACCGTGCATAACATGTCTTTCAAGGTGGATCCAGCTTCTTTCTACTCTGCTTGTGTGAGTGACGCGTGTGCTTGTGATACTGGTGGAGACTGCGAGTGTTTCTGCACTGCTGTTGCTTCATATGCAGCAGCCTGTAATGCAGTTGGAGTCTGTGTTGCATGGAGAACGCCTAAGATCTGCCGTAAGTCACTAACAGCTATTTCAAATTAACTGAAGCCAAAAAAAGAAAAGAGTGAGGTTAACCTTGTGTTCTTCCTACAGCACTTTTCTGCGATTACTACAACCCTCCCGGTGAGTGTGAGTGGCACTATAAACCCTGTGGCGCCCCGTGCATGAAGACGTGCAGGAACCCCAAAGGAACCTGCTCTCTCCTGTTACCAGCACTGGAAGGTAGGAGTTTGTGTCTGTAATAACAACTAGAATTTATTGATGTTATTTATGTTCATAACATGAGACTTGGTGCTCTGAAGTTGCGTTGTAGAGATGTGCTCCCTAAGACTTTTGGAGAAATTGCAGTAAAAGTATTCAGTAATAATTAGGGGTGGGAATTTCTAGGGGGAGTTTCGATTCAGGATGCCTAAATGCGATACTAAAATAATTCTTTATGCAACATGACTTTTGATTTCTATAATGTACATTATGATTTTATATCATCTAATATGTTTGAACTGGGGCCTATAAAAAACAGTAATACATTTTGAATTGATTGTATGTGATATCAAAATCACAGTCATGGTCGTCCCATGCTCCTCTTTGTTCTCCTGCAGGTTGCTATCCTGAATGTCCAGCTGAGCTGCCCTTCTTCGATGAAGAATCCATGAAATGTGTGGCACAGGATCAGTGTGGCTGCTATGTTGGAATGGATCATTATGACAATGGCCAGACGGTCCCAACTAAAAAGAACTGTGAGACATGGTATGTATAATAAAACCTTTGATGTAGTCCCACAGTGTACATTAAATCAAACCCAATACTATTGCTTTCATCAAGAAGATAGTTCAGTATAGTGACAGACATCATTATTTTTTTTTTTACTGAGATGATTGTAACTCCCTTTTCTCCAGTCACACATGCCTACAATCATCTGTAATCCATACTGCTTGACTATATAACACATAAACAACAAAGAAGGCACAGTGAATAAACGCTCAGCTGTTTCAGGATTGTCTTTAAATAGATTGTTACTGGAAGCCATTTGTTGTCAGACTATATCTTAAAAACATTCTTTTTTCCTGTTTTGCTATTAAGTGTATGCTCATCATATGGCGTGACCTGCACCTTCGATGTACATGGTGAGCATTCTTTGCCCATTTCTGTCTGTTTTCTTTCTTTTCATTTGATTTCAGATATGCAGTTTGTTTCATCTTAATGTAACTTTATTCTGTTGTTGCAGCTTGTACATGCACACATAATAATACCGTATACCACTACGGAGACATCATTTACCACACGACGGATGGACTGGGAGGCTGCATTACTGCTATATGTGCTGAGAATGGAAACATCAATAAGACACTGACATCTTGCGAAACGACAACACCACCAACCACAACCCAGAAACCGACGACAACACCAGTGCCTACAACTGTGTTTGTTTTCACCACACCAGGTATGTTTTCAATGAAACAAAATGTTATTCAGTGTTAGCAAATGTTAATGTAGCTTTATCTTACTTACCTAATTTGAAGGCAAAGCACCTACAGGATCTGTTGGGTTTGTTGTTGTTGCTTTTCTTCTTCTTCCACTGTGAGTTCTGATCCTGTAAGGTCGGTTTAATCTGTGTGGAATTTGCATGAGGTATCAACAATATTGTTTAAAAGTTTGGAATCACTTGTTATATTGACAGTATTGTTATTTTTCATACAGTAACAACTTATACAGTGAGGATTTTAGATGAAAATTTAAATGTTTTATTCAATATTTCTCAAGAAAAAATGTTAAAGGAAAAAGATATACTGTAATATATACTTTTTACATCAAGTTATCTGCCTTGAGATGTGACCACCACTTCTTTTGAAATATGACGAATTATGTTTCAGCTTTCACATTCATTTCAAAATTTTCTACAAGTCTGCTCTTCATTCTCGACACATCTAACTTTTCTTCATTATTATTTACCACTTTTTCGTATGCTGTTTATTATTTAAAACCTGTAAAGTCACACAAGGCTAATACATTTGAATTATTTCATACATTTATCAGTATCTAGATTTATTTTATGTTATTAAAAACACTGATTCCAAACATTTGAACAGTGTTTCCACACTTTTGAACAATACTGCATATATACCACACTGTTTGTTTATGTACGACTCACACATAAGCAGCTATAGTACAACCAGGAATCCCCTACCTGTTTAAAAATAACATGATAAATCATTTGGGCTTAGCAAACTTCCCTTTTGTAAAATGGAAAACGTTCACGGCATGTATAGAGTTCAGTGATGGAGAGACACCTCAGATGTTGGCTACTAAATTTCTGTCTGCTGTCTCAAATGAAAGTCAAGGTGAATTTTTAGCCATGAAACACAAACTGCTGACAGACTTGCCAGCTCTTTGAAATGTCTTTGAAAAACAAAGCAATAGAAGTTACAAGCATTTTCAATACCAATCCAGAAAAAGCAATTAGTCATAAAATTATCACCACTCAATAAAACAAGCAGTATAGCATGGCCTAGAGCACATGTAAATGTTAGCTAAAACTATAAAAAAAGACAGGTACAAAAATATTTATGAATGAAAAATTTAAGGTGACATTATTAACTATTTAACAGCCACATCGCCAGAGACATCACCACTGACAAGCACAGCTGCTCCAACGACACTGACCCAGGCCCCAGTAGTAACCACCACTCAGCCTTCCACTGTTACCAAATCTACTGCAGTACCACCAACAACACCTGTATTCACCACCACAATCGCAGAAACATCCACAGAAGCCGAAACCACAACGGCCGAACGTGTTTCATCCACTACA
>JAILXH010203471.1:0-10115 GCA_023558415.1 Piaractus mesopotamicus
AGTGATGCAAACCCACCTGTGCAGAACTACACCTGGTTTAAAGGAACATCATTAGTAGCAAAAGGAGAGACTTACAGAATGAACAAGATCAGCTCTGTGGACAGTGGAGAATACAAGTGCAGATCTAGTAATGAACATGGAGAGAAACTCTCTGAAGCTCTAACTCTGAATGTTTTGTGTAAGTAGTTAATTAATGTGCACCAGCAACTTGCTTTATCATTCATATAAACCACTCAGTCACTTCAACATAATATTTTTTAGATCCTCCAAAGAATGTCAGAGTATCCTCTAATAGAACAGCAGACGGCAATTCAGAGATTCTGACCTGCAGCAGTGATGCAAACCCACCTGTGCAGAGCTACACCTGGTTTAAAGAAGGTGGAAGCTCACCTGTAGGATCTGGACACAGTTACAGGGCTCTACAGAGTGGATTCTACTACTGTGTGGCTCAGAATAAACACGGATCTCAGAAATCAGCTGCAGTGACTGTCACTGTAAAAGGTATGAATAATGGGAGAAAACCTATTAAGCTGAAAAACACTTTATAAATTAGTTTAACTTTCAACTGACTTTAACATTTCTGTGCACACAGGGGGTGGAAATGCAGCTCTGTATGCTGTGCTTGGAGTATTTATTGTTGTCATTCTCATTGGTCTGGCTGGATGGTGTTTATGGTAAGAATCTGGCACACTATAATTTCACCAGTGGAAAAATATTAATGCTGTTGTTTCATGTTATTATTATTACTATTAATGTTATTAATATTATTATTATTTCAGGAAAAAGAGACGAGAACCATGTAAACAAGTGAGTCAATGAAAACTGACCAGTTTTATTCAAGTGTTTTCTACAGTGTTTTCTTTTAGTAATTTAATCTTTCAACTAATTTAGCTTTTAGATTATATTATATAGGACTATGCACTGCAGCCCAGTTTCTGTAAATCAGATTTATTTTTTTTATATCTTATTTTATATTTATTTGGTTTTTGATGTTTGTTATGCTTGTAAAGATAATAATTTAATGCATTTTATTTGTTCTGATATTCCGGTAGTATTCAGTCTGTCAGTTCAGTCAGTAATGGAATAAGAAGTTGCATATTTAGCATAAATTAATATAATATAATTCAGAATTTATTTAGCTTTTTTAAAGATGTATGAGTAGGGCAGATAAGGTCATTATTATTAAGTCAGTAACCCTAATGTGATTACAAAAATTTAAACTGTAGCTTACATTATAGGAAAAAATGTTTACATTGTTGTGACATGTTACTTTCATACTGCGTTACCCTCAACATTGGTGCTAAAAATCCATCCTCATGCATTTACATTGATAAAACTCACTTCAACTAGCCTCCATTATATATTCTCTGTGTTCTTAAAGATTTCCTAGATAACACTCCTACAACGATGTTGAGAAAAAAGTTCAAACATTTACTCAAGAGTCATTATAAAACTGCAACATATAGAGAAGAAAACATACAAATACACAAATGAGCCAAAATATGACCACCTGTTGGTCCTCCGCATGCTGCAAAAAACAGCTCTGACCAGCCGAACCATGGAATTTAAAAGACGTCTGAAAGTTCACTGCACCAAGACATTAGCATGAGATCTTTTAAGTCTTGTAATTTGAGAAATGGAGCCACCGCAGTTCGGATTTGGTGTTCCAGCACATCCCGCAGATGCTTTGATTGGATTGAGATCTGGGGAATTTGTAGGCCAGGGTAACACCTTGAACTTGTAATGTTCTACAAACCATTCTCAAACAATGTTTGAAGTGTGGCAGGGTGCCTTATCCTGCTGAATTATCACTGTTGTACCAGGTCCCCAGCAACGTTAGGTAATGTTGGCACATGGCATATATACTGATGTCGACATGAGTACCAGGACCCAGGGTTTCCCGACAGAACATTTCCCTGAGCATCGAATTCCCTCCATCAGCTTGTTCTTCCCACAGTGCATCCTGGTGCCATCACTTCTCCAGGGGAATGCCACACGCATACCTGGCTGTCCACATTATGTTTTACATTTACATTTACTGCATTTAGCAGACACTCTCATCCAAAGCGAGTAGTAAAAGAAAACAGGACTCATTGGCCCAGGCACCTTTCGTACATTGCTCCAAGGTCCAGTTCTGATGCTCAAGTGCCCATTGTAGGCATTTTCGGCAGTGGGCAGGGGTCAGCATGGGCACACTGACTGGTCTGTGGCTACACAGACCCTTAAACTGCAGGGTGCAATGCACTATGAGTTGTAACCCATCCCTCCCAAAATAATCATTAATCATTTCTGTAACTTGTGCTACAGTAGCATTTCTGTTGGTTTGGATCAGAGGGGATAGTCTGTTATGCATTGCCCTCACACATCGATGAGCCTTGGGTGCCCAACGCTCTGTTGCAGGTAGTCCTCTCTCAGACCACTGTCAGTAGTTACCACTGCTGACTGGGAGATCCCCAAGAGCCTTGCTGCTTTGTAAATGCTCTGACCCAGTCATCTTGCCCTAAAAGTTTGGCCCTTGTTAAAGCCGCTCTGGGACAATGAAGTCTAATGACTGCTTAATCAACATAGTATGATGGATCATTAAACTAATGAGCAACCAGCAAGCTTTAATGAAACCCATGAAAAATAATATGACCTAAAATGCATATGCCACTCTAGGCCACAGCATTGAGGTTGGGCTACATCCATTTCATTCTTGGCTTAATAACTTGGAAAACATTTAGTTTGAAACACAACATGCTACATCCTGAAGATATTGCTTCAAATTTGAATAATGTCATTACCAGTGTATTAAAAAGGAAGAATTTATATGCAACCATACAGACTATGCATTTAGTCACTAGTAGCTCAGCATATTAACCCACTGTGTTGTCTTAATGTGGTGGAAAACGTGTGGTTCCCAGTTCAAATACAACCAACAGCACTTTGTATTTTTGGGTGTCTACTCACAGCAACCATAACAGAACATACATTGCCAATTCTTAAGATGTTTTTTATATACACTGCTCAAAAAAATTAAGGGAACACTTAAATTACACATCGGATCATGATGAGTGAAAGATTCAAGTTGGAAATCTTCACAAATGTAAATTGAGTAATTCACTGAGAACAAAATGATGTAACAATGAAGTGAAAACCAAAATCGTCAACCCGTTAAAGGCTGGACTCAAAATAATGCCTATTATCAAAGTAAAATCTAAAATCAAGGCTGATCAAATTTGTGTGATTTTTCCTCACGGCAACTCATAATGTGACTCGGTAGCGTTTATGGCCCCCACGTGCCTGTATCCACTGTCTCATCAGCAGCATGCCCCACGTTTCAGCATGCTCCCGATGAGACAACGGATGGTGTCCTGGGAATCTCCTCCCAGACCTGGATCAGGGCATCAGTGAGCTCCTAGACAGTCTCTGGCACTACTTGGCAGCGTTGGACGCACTCATACTTGACATCCCAGAGGTTCTCAATTGGATTTAGGTCTGGGGAACATGAGGGCCAGTCAATGGCATCAGTGCCTTCATAGTCCAGGAACTGCACACTTTGGCCACATGAGGCTGGGCATAGTCCTGCACCAGGAGGAGTCCAAGGCCCCCTGCACCAGCTCAAGGTCTACCAATCGCTCTGAGGATTTCTTCCCGGTACCTAACAGCAATCAGGGTACTGTTGGCTTGGAGGTTTGTGAAGGATATGCCTCCCTAGACAATCACTGACCCACCGCCAAACTGGTCACGTTGAATGATGTTGCAGGCAGCATAACATTCGTAACGGCAACTCCAGACTCTTTCACGTTTGTCAAATGCTCAGTGTGAACCTGCTTTCAACTGTGAAGAGAACGGGGCACCAGTGGTGGACCTGCCAATTCTGGTGTTCTCTGGCAAATGCCAGTCGAGGTGCATGGTGCTGGGCTGTGAGCACAGGTCCTACTAGAGGACGTCAGGCCCTCATGCCACCCTCATGGAGTCTGTTTCTGACAGTTTGGTCAGAAACACGTACACCAGTAGCCTGCTGTAGGTCATTTTTATAAGGCTATGGCAGTGCTCCTTCTGTTCGTCCTTGCACAAAGGAGCAGATACCGCTCCTGCTGCTGGGTTAATGCCCTTCTACAGCCTTGTCCAGCTCTTCTCATTTAACAACCTGTGTCCTGGTGTCTCCCCCATGGTCTTGAGACTGTTCTGGGAGACCCAGAAAACCTTCTTGCGACAGCACGTGTGGATGTACCATCCTGGAGGAGCTGGACTACCTGTGCAACCTGAATGGGCTGCAGGTATTGCCTCATGCTATCAGTAGTGACCAGACATTGGACATCATTTAAATTAGAAAACTGCAGGTTTATTCAGACTTTTTTAAAAAGTATGTAAGTTTGCAAGAGGCTAAACTGAATGGGGGTGTTGCCTTCAGGGACGAGCGTATACCAAAACAAGAAATAAAACTACTAATAATTCCAAAAATAACAAAATAAATCTCAATGCTCATTAAGAAAAGATACATTGAAAACGAAGATAAATTGTAAAGGCCTTTTGCTGGACCCTGCCCCTTCCCCCACTACTCTGCATGCTCTGTTTGAACAGATGAGACAGAGCAGAAACAAAGCTGTAACTTTAATATTGTAGATGTAATTCTAAAAGAAAACATTCTTTCTGTTACTCCAGCACCAGTCACTTGATTTCACTTGCTCAGATTTGAGTCTTAATCCTCTAAACTTGCCTCAGTGCAGCATCAGTGAGCTAGACATGATGGTGTTTTAGCCATATTTGCTAAGCTAACATTAGCCTCTGGTGCTAATGAGGATATGAATTAAAATTAGCATTAGCTAATAGCTCCACGTACGAAAAGACTTACCTGCTCAGATTTGACTCCAAAGTTGCCTCAGTGAGCAGGAATTGATTGTTCAGCTAATGTTCGCCTGGTGTTACAGAGATATTACTATCCTTTTTAATATGATTTTGTTAAAAAGCACATATGTCTCTGTCTAATATAATGTGTCTCAACATTGTGTTCTTACGTCTCAGGGGAGTGACAGTAGTGGTAAAGAAAACCACATTGTTTTAATAAACCTGAAATGGAAAAAGTCATTTGAGGCTGGCATTGAAACATTCAGGGCTTAAGCCCCAAAGACCCACCCACAACAACACACATAGGCTTAACAGTCTTTTTATTGTGGTGATTGTTTATACTGTCCTTAATGACCACATATTGCAGCTTTCTCCTTTTTAGAGCTAGTAGAAGCTTGATTATCATGACATCTGCGTAAATGAAGACACGGGAAACACTGAGCTTTAAAGGCAGAGGTTCTTTAATTGACCAGGCAGCAAGGGAGAACCACTGCTCAGTGCTACTGAAACATTATAAGTGGACTACTGGCCCCACAGCAGCACAGCCAGTAGTCAAGTCAGAGTTTATTTATGTAGTGCTTTTTACAAAAGGCAGGTTTGGGATACACAACCAAGGGCATGATATCCAACAAAAATTTAGACTAAAAGCAAAATCAACCATTCCAGGTTTTTCCTAACAAAAATGAATAAAAATAGTTTTCACAATAAATGGTCTTAAATGCTGGAGTTAACACATAACTGCAAATTCAGACTGATGCTTAGACTGCTGGTCACACAGCAATGCAGATAACGAAATGGCAAAGAGAGAGATTTAAGATGAACATCGATAATTTGGAGGTAAATGGACTTAAGCACTCAGCTGGTTTCCTAATATGTTTAATCTGCTCCCGCAGCTAAAGTCAGCTTCTCATTCTCCTGCTGCTCGTTCAAATTGGAAAAAAGTGGCTGTAGCTGACCTAAAGGTTAAAGTGAGCAAAGTATGTCTGTGTTTGCGTTTATATTACGTTTTTAGCCTATACTAGGACATCAGCACATACTGAGACATATTTATAGCCAAGGTAGTCAAACCGATATAAAATGTTGTGGCTCCCAAGGTGGTTTTATGTTGTTGAAGGACAGTTGCCAACCTGAGCTAAGCCTGCTAGTAAGGGGTGATCAGCGCTTGACCATTTACTCAAACTGTCCATGGCTCAGTCAGGATTGCACAGTCACCACTAGACCAGTTAACAACCGCGTTCTGTGGTTCAAATTTTCAGCAGATTGCGTGAAGTGTGTAGCGAAAATTATCACTATAGCTACACAAAAATTTGTAGTTGCTACAGCTATTAGCTACAAAAGTTTGTAGTTAACTACAAAAAGTAACACGCTACTTAGCTACTCCTCCATCCCTGACAGTAGGCATTGTCACAAAGCAGCTTTACAGAAAAAAAATAATAAATCCGTGTCTGAGCCTCCATGGACAATCCAATGTCGACAGTGGCAAGAAAAAACTCCCTAAGAGCAAGAGGAAGATTCCTTGAGAGGAACCAAGACTCAAAAGGGGAACCCATCCTCATCTGGGACACTACAGTATTATGATACCAGAGAAAGAGGGGAATGGTAGAAATGGAGGACTGATCATCTTTATCATTCAAAACATTTACCTGCTGTCAGTACTGCTCACTCATTCGTTGTTTACCGCTGTTAAGTCCAGTCAGATCTAGTGTAGTACCTTTACTATATTTTCGCACAAGATGATAGAAACAAAGTGGCTTGGATGTAGTTATAGAATGCCGGTCGCTCCCAGAAAACAGTTAAGTTGCTCCCATAGTGTACAAGCCGTGTTCAACTCTGTTTTTTGTTATGCTAGTCAGACGTGCAATAGGACAGCATAAAACAACGGTGTCTAGAAGTAAGTCGGCAGACTACTTTAGGACTCTGGATGTCATTCGTCCCTGCATGAATGACATTTTGCTAATAGTGTGCATGCAAAATAGGACCGCTCGATGGGTAGGACAAATTGTTAGAACATTCCTAGACCTGCTCCAGTCCAGGTGTGATATTGGGGAATGCCAGTGTTGGCTGTGGATGCCTGGTTCAATGCTTCCCTCTGTGTCAACATAGTCAGTCGGATTTGGTGGACCTGAAACTGCTGCATACGAGGCGCCCCAGGCTGCTTCTAGAAGTTCTCTGCTTGTGAGACTCAGTCAGCCACTCCAGAAGTGCCAAGATCTGACAAATCAGCTGCTGGGGTTCAATGCTCAGCATCTGGAGCTTGTGTTCCTCTGTGTCATTTTCTCAGTCATCAGAGAGAGAAGAAAAGTTAGGCTGGAAAAACAAAGAAAAACATTATAAGAAGTAGGGCAAGGATTAAATAGGCCAGAGTTTTTACTGAGGACACAATATAAAAAATAAGAAGAGACAGAGCCAAGTCTCAAGTGCACATTTAGTTGGTGTTGTTTTACTTTTGTTTTACTACACAAAAACATGCTCATTTTATAACTATTAAATGCTACACTAAGTATGCATAAAGGGTGGCAAAATTAGAAATGAGACACACTGGCACTTACATACAAGGGCCTGGAGACTATACTACACATAACAGAAAGAGGAAGATACAGGCTACGGAAAGAAAAGGAGTTGTTCCACAATGTGGCTTTTTTTTTAAGATTACATGTGAAAGCCTCATTTTGCAGACTCAAGATTTTAAGACAGCGTGTTCAGGAAGGAATATAGAGACATTAGAAATGATATTTTTCTGCATTAGATTGTATCAGAGCTGAACTGATCATATTAGATCTACAGCATATTGAATTGTTTAACTGTAATGTTTTTGTACTGTATTATAACCCATGTATCCAAATGTGGACACAAAGGAAAACATACCATTTGTAACTACATCTTCCTAAAGGGGAATTTTTCTCTGCTTCCACAATGCTGACTGAGCTTTGCTGTGTATTCATTTAGATTATTAATTGTTCACTGTATACATGCTTGCTTTGCTAAAAATAAATAAATACAAACATGTCATTTTGTATATAGTGGTACTTAAACTAACTGCACAGGATTTAAAAAAAAATGATTTGCCATTTGTTGTGTATTAATGGTTTGGCTTTTTTCCACTTTAGGATACTTCACCTACCAGTACTTACCATTTGACAGCAAATGAGTGATTCAACACCTGATCCAGATCCGTCCAATCAGGATGATGTTCATTATCATCACAGTGTTGTACCCCTGAGAGTCAGAAATCATAGGAATTCTTAGAGCTTAGCTGTGGCAGCATTTGACTTAGGACTGAAGGACTCACATTCTGTCCATTAATGTTGTTATTTCAGGAGTTTGGTTGCTAAGCTGGTCAGCTGGTAATGTGTGAAAAAAGGCCCACAGGTAAAATGAAACTTTTCTGTTCACATAAAGCCGTAAAGTCACTCATACTTCATACTACAACATCCTACTATGTTTAAAAAAATGCCTCAATTCAGCTACCAAATCAACAAAGAACTCCCGTTAGCACCAGTTAAAGCTCAGTGTGTTTGTGCATATTTTATATTTTATTGTTTATGTAAATGCAAGTCGTTCCACTCGTAGTGGACCGTGGCTTCTGAAGTTTTGGGGTTGCTTTTTAAATGAATAGATTTAGGAAAGAGTGAATTTCCCCCTGAAGAAATGAAATTTCCACATTTAAAATGATTGACTTTAGTATTTTTTAATCTGTTAAATCAACTGTGAGGTGAGCCTGTGCTCAACTGGATCTGTGTTTCTTTTGCACTTTCATGTTGCACTTAATTATGGACTTATAATGCTTTTGTTTTTGAAAGATCTTGTTACATATGCTGTATGTATATTTTTATAATGTTACATATTGAACATCTCAGCATGCTCACTGCGTGTTTCCCCTCATATTGTTATTGTCGGACCAAAACCTTGTGTCTCCAGAACTTTACACAAGAAGAAAACATTTGATTGTAATGTAAATTAATATTGAGCCATTTATTCTGTTTTATTTTTATAATTAATTTTGGTCCATTCATAATAAAATTCAAACAGCTGACATTTTAAAATTAAACCAAAAATCAGTAAATTAATAAAAAATATAAAAATGGAAACACAAGGTTCTGTTCCAATGGGGCTGCTATGCAGGGCTCAGTGTAAATATCAAAATAAGAATAAGTGAATATTCACTTCTCTTGATTATGTAATATCCAGTCCCAGTCAAAAGTCTGTACCTGCTTGATTAAATGCCTGCTTTTAATAACAGGAATTACATTTTAGGTGTTTAAATATTTTTTTCTAAGGCATCGATTTTGGTATTTATACTATGTGTCATTTTTTTTCAAAAACCTTTTGCACTTCTGTATGAGCCTCTGTTACTATGTTTTTAATTTGAATCAAATAAAAATAATTGTGTTTTAACATATTTAGTATTTTTTAAACAGTTTGCTGATGTTGTGTTTACTTCATGTCACTTAAATTAACAAAATATGTAATTTGGCCAGGCTTTTTCATACCACTGTACACGATACATAACACAATGATCTCTCATCAGCCTAATAGTGCTAAAATAATAAACAAAGATACAGCCTACAGATCACAATAAACAGATGATTAAACAATAAACAAAGGTTCTTCAGGTTAGGTAAATATGTGATTATAGGCTTTATATGGACAACAATTAGTCTAAGCGTTGGCTCTGTCATCAGGCGATCGCGAGTTCGATCCCTGGTGATGCTACAGCCATCCGTAGCCGGGAGTCCGAGAGAGCACAATGAGCCTCGCTCTCTCTGGGTGGGTGGGATGGCTGCCCCTCTCCCCCCATCACTCAGCGCGATGCTAGTCAGCGCAGGCGTCTGTTAGCTGACAGATCTGGCGGTTGGCGCTTTCTCCGAGCGCGTTCGGCTGTCCAGTGACGTTGCGTGAGCGGCAGTTCGAAAAGAAGCGGTGGCGCTTCACAGGTCATGGAGGAAGCCTGTGCTGCCTTCACCCTCCTAGCATTGATAGCATCGTGTGACTGGGGGAGTCCTAACTAGCGGGTAGAATTGGAGATGACTAAATTGGGAAGAAAATCGGGTAAAAAATTAAAAAAAAAAAAAAATCCATCTATCAAACAGTGATAGACTGTATTATTCTCGGTTTAGGTCCTGAGCTCTGTGGGATTTTGTGCTCACATCAAAGGTTTAAACCATGACAGTCTATCAAATACAGCAAGTTAACAAAAACAAAGTCTTCATTAGCCAGACTTGCTAATTAGCCAGGTAGGCTTTGAAGCTGATGTGTGTGTTTTGTGTGATATTTGATGGGTTTAA
>JAILXH010203495.1:14952-29406 GCA_023558415.1 Piaractus mesopotamicus
TTAAAAAAACATTTCTAATTTATCTTTTGTCATTTCTAATTATCTTTTGTCATTTAAATAAATGAATGAAGAAAAGTTTTAAAATTAAAAACTGAATAATAATCCTACAGATTTTTCCACCCTTGTTTTCTCCCTGTCAGATGTGTATCAGTTCCTGGAAGTTCCAGGAGATTCGGTGGTGCCTCTTTCTGAGGAGGTGCGTGATAAGGCAGAGGGCTGCAGAAAGGTAAGCTGGAGGAGTGTGAGGCAGAACTGAGGGTTATCTCTGTGCTGGGAGGGGTTGTGGGGAGGGAGCGTGTGATGTTGGAGGTGAGTGCTGAAAGCGTGCCTGGTGAAGGCTGGATTACTCTGAGTGTCAGAAGGTCAGGGGGACGGTGAGGCAGGCCAAGAGAAATTCCACAGCTCTTACTGTACGTTTGGCACTGTCAGATGCAGAGTCTGCCTTAATTCACAGTAGACGAAGCTTCAGGCCAGAAACATACGAACACAAACATAAGCAACAGACTGCTAACAGACTGCAAGTGCCTGGGTTTATCATTTCCATACGCTACTGTTCAAAAGTATCACTGGTTTCGATAATATAAGACCACTTTGTTTGCAGATAAACATATAAAATGATTCTAAAATGCTTGTCCTGGACAAATACACAGCTTTCATGTAATTAGTAGGACACAAGGGAGCTGTAAATAAAAATTTAAAAAATGTTAAATGATCCAAAATGATGAATAGAGCTGTAGAAGACACTAAAATGACTGAGCTGAATAGCCCTGAAAATGAAACTGATTCAAATTTATATTCCGAAAGTGGAGATCAAATCTTCAGGCAGATAACATGACAAACTTTTGTATAAATAGATAATTACAATATGTTATATATAATTTATCAGTATTTAAATTCATTGTATTGAGTCTTTACACTGAAAAAATGGTGCTTTGAATTTACACAGTTCAAATGTGACAGTCATCGCACCTGAAAAAAATATGTTACATCAACACAAGAGACTCAGATACAGCAGTTGTAACATATTTTATTTGTGAGAAACCACTTGACACATTTTAATCATGAGCCTTTTTTTCAGTGTATTATTCATAAAATAATAAGAACACTAATACTGCTAAAATTGCGAATGATTCCAAACTTTTGAATGAAAGGTGGAAGAGGGCAGACTTTCATTTGAAATGTTTTAGAGGATTAAAATTATGTAAAATATTGCTTTTGTTCATCTAAACTTGCTTTGAACTGTTTCGCTCAGACTATTTATTTGAGTCACATGTAAGCAGTTAAATTGCTTGAAGTTAAAGTCACAGTAAGTGTTTAAGTTGAGCTGATGAACTGTTTTTACACTGCACTGTCAGTAAAAAGGTATTGTACAGGTACATTGTTGTTCACCAATGTATAAACAATGTAAATGTATTCTGTATCAAATGTACTCTAAAAGCTACAGCATTGGTCTTACGGTGCAAAACTGTTCTTTAAATATGTTTTGAAGGTTCACTGTATTTGCTTTCCCAGAAAAAAAGGACATAAATGAATAAAACGAAAATAAGTTAACAAATCCTTCACAGAGAACACAGTTGTGTACAGTTTAACCCTTTAAATGGCCAGGGACCACCGGCAGGCCCAAAAATGTATTACACATTTGTATAACCTAAGAATAGCTCAACCAGTTTGCATTGAAGTCACTGTAGTTACTGAATAATAAGCCTTAGTATGTAGTAAACCATATTTAACATATTGGGGGAAAAAAAATAAAATGTGGCTGGTGCAAAAGTTTTGACACATTTTATATTATTTTGTACAATCGTGTCCCCTAACTAAAGAGTGTGCATATATTACATAACACTATTACTACCAAAAGTAAG
The DNA here is from genome assembly GCA_023558415.1 of Piaractus mesopotamicus. Lineage (NCBI taxonomy): Eukaryota > Metazoa > Chordata > Actinopteri > Characiformes > Serrasalmidae > Piaractus > Piaractus mesopotamicus. Next base: position 16,815 of record JAILXH010203495.1, read on the forward strand.
TGAACTAATTGATAAAGCTGAGTTGACGTGACATATTTTATTCATTTGGAAATTATATCCACATTTTAAGCCAAATAAATTTCACCCATCACTTTTTTTCAGTGTGCTCCTCTGGGCCTGTGTATACGTGTTGTGTCTCTGTGAACTTTGGCTTAAAATAGACAGATGCATTTGTTCATGCATGTGTTTTATTATGACCTTTTCTCTTTGTCTTTATGACCTTTTCTGCCTCCGGATTTGTGAATATGATGCTTGAAGAAAACGCTAAATCATTTTCTCTTTTTTTTTTCTTTGTAATAGTCTGTAATTAAAGAGTCTGCCCTGAAAAGATCACATTACAGAATGATTTACTGCAGATAATACAATGACCTACACAGGCACGTGTCTGTACGTGAAACTAGCCGTTCCTGGCTTCATTTTGATTATACTGTTCACCTAACCAAGCTGTTTTAACTTGTAATGATTTTCATTTTACTCTAATTTGATATATTTTCCACAATTTTCTACCTTTTTTGGGTTTTTTTTCTCATTCTTGTATTGTGGTAGAGCAGCTCTACAGCGCAGTACAGAGTCCTCCCTGGGGAATTTATCAATGTGTCAGCACTTTATTACTCGCTGACAGGACAGATTATGATGACAAATGGCTGGAATTCTGTTTGAGACGCTGCAGTTTACATGCTGCGCTGAAGGTGGACCGTGTGTGTCTCTGAGATAAAGCTCCAGAAGCTCATTCTCATTCACTGGACCTTCAGCTCTGCAGCCATACAGTGTTGTTTTTTCTGGGACTACACTTGTTTATATAAGCTAATAGCTGAAAACAGCAGTAGCAGCCATGTTAAAGCCTGAATTTGTCTACATTTTGTTAGTTTTCACATGTGTAACAGAAAGGTGTCTTTGGTCCACACAGTTTTGGTAATATAATAATAATCCGCTGTGTCAACATATTCAGATGTTGTATCCGTGCTGAATTTTAAAGGTGCTGATGAAAGGGGTCAGTGTGCTCCAGGTCTACAAAAGACCCTGTATGACAGTAGATGTTCCTCCTTCTGTTCTTCAGAGTGTGGAGACAACATGCACACTGTACCAGCCCTTCCCAGAAGATCCAGGCCTGTCTGTGGACGGCTATAGAAACCCGTACTCCACCGACAGCGGCCCTGCTAGGGGCAGCCCGCGACACATGTCCGTCACCGAGAGACTGCACAAGGTCATTCAGGAGCTGGTGGACACAGAGAAGTCGTACGTGAAGGTATGACGTCAGATCGCGGTTGGCTGCTCAACGCAAGCCCAGCATTCATTTATCTCCCTTCCTGTTTTGCTTATGACCTTCATATTGCTTCTGGCTTATTATATGGATATATAAAATAAATGATATATGGTGTATGGATCATTCCACTGAACTGGTTCAAAGTCAGAGTTGAAAATGCATTTCAGACTTTATCTGACTTTGACTTTAGACTACAATTCTTGTACTTTGAGTGATTAATTATTTAATAATTCATTATTTAATGACTAATTATAATTATTAATTATTAGATAATTATTAGCTTAATTATGCATATTTTAGGAAAATAAATGATAGAACATTTCATTTTGTCACTGTCAAAACAATCATAACACTACAGAAGCTTTACCAAATGTTTCGGTAGTAAACAATTGTAGCTAATTTTGAGCAGAACTCAGCTTTGAACAGTTGTACACACATAAAAACATCATATTTTTTATTATTTCGATTGCAAATTGTTTCGGTTGTGACAATTCTTAATGTTCCACACTGATTTTCAGACTTTGGGACATATTCACTTTAAAACAATGGGATCTAACTGCTCACCATGTGGCCACAGAGACACAGTCTCACTTCCTGCTCTAAAATGCAGGGGTGTGGCTAAATATGGACTAAAACTCTGTGAAATCTCTCTAAAAAATATTTATTTTAATAATTTATCTTAAATTCTATCTTATATCTTAAATATTTAATCTGACAACAGTATACAGATAAAAGAGAGACAAAAACAGTATTTACAGATTTATCTTTAATTCTTACTGTGTTGTGATAATGATAGTTTGGTCACTTAAATTGGGAAATAATTTAAATAATGAAGTTTACATAAAATATTTAATCACTTAAAATTTTTCAAGTTGGGTTGCTTTCGTGTCATGTTTGTGAGAACCTTTTGGGATATCAGTGTGGAAAAAATCAATATTAGGATGGCAATTAACATATTGCGCAGTGTTATTGGACATACGACTCGACTGTACAGCTCGACTATACAGCAATGGCCAGTGGCCCTACGGCTGATTAATTGACACGTGGCATAATTGTAGCTAAAAATCTTGTGTGGTTACTGTACTGTTTTCAAACACAGTGTATACAATGTACATCTCTGTCTGTGTTGTCTTTTAAGGACCTAGGTTGTTTGTTTGAAATCTATCTGAAGCCTTTAGAGAGACAGACGTTCCTCAGCCATGGAGAGGTAAGTAACACCTGCCCTACAAAGCCCCAGAGAGCACTCACACACAGATAAATAAACTAAGACCTTGAGTTTTGTCAGCTTCAGCTGCAGTTTTCTGTTCTTCCCACTAGATGGAGTCTCTGTTCGGCAGTCTGCCGGAGATGCTAGACTTCCAGAGGATTTTCCTGCAGACGCTGGAGGAGAGAACCACCTCGTCTCCAGACTTCAGGACACTGGAGACACCAGAGCAGCTTAGGGTAATCCAGAGTATAAACCTTCATAAGTTGCATATATACCTACACGTAATTACTTAATTACAGGGGGGGGAGCAAGGGGCACAGTGGACCTTCTACTGGCTAGAGCTTCAATTCCATTATCATGTTAAAATTACAGTGATGTCCCACTTCTCTATTTTAACTGATAGAATGGGGTGATTATGGGGGAAATAATGTAGTACAACTATTTTGTTAAAACACTGGCTGCTATAGTTGTTATAGGAGTAGAATAGATAAGGGACAGTAAGGCAGTATTCATCATTATTGCAATAAATTGCATAACGTTATGTCAGAATATGCTTTTATAGCCATATCATGGATATCATCAGTACTTAAATGAAACATTAACCACATTTTCATAATTGCTGTGCAAATTGGAACCTGATGTTTGAAAGAGTAATATCTTTAAACAAAAATGAAAAATATATTTTTAAAATATGTTAATCGCAGAGAGGTACAAGTAGGTTCACTGGTGGTTTTGGAGCGTAAATAAAATGGCTGTATTTGTGTTGTAGACGTTGTGACCCCTCTGTGAAGTCTTTCTAGAATGGAACTTTGTCACATCAAACCACTCTGAATGACTTTGTATACATGACTATAACTGCATTATGCAGAAATTTTGAAAAATCGGTACAATCAACTGCATATTCCATTACATAGAGAGCATAATTAGTCCTGTTTAACTGGATTTAGTGCAGGGCAGTGCAAAGACACTAAATAAAATTCATTATATTCCTAAATTTTGGGCTTTTAGGCTTATTGTTTAGTAATAACGTTACCTACAGTGCAAACTGGCTGAGTTATTCTTAGGTTATAGAAGTAAGAAATAAAAGTTAGGGCCTGCCAGCAGCTCTTGGTCACTTAAGGTGTTAAATGTGGCACCGTTGGTTCTCTTTTGTATGTTCCAACTTCACAGCTCGGAAAAACGGAATAGTCATGAATTATATTGTGTTTGCCTACATACATACGCTTAACTTTCATGTGACGTAACTCTTATGTATATGTTTTTTTGTTTTCTTAAATACAGAAACTGCTTTTCTCTCTGGGTGGATCCTTCCTGTACTACGCGGACCACTTTAAGCTATACAGTGGCTTCTGTGCCAACCACATCAAAGTGCAGAAAGTTCTAGAACGAGGTAAACATGATCTTAATCATCTTCATTGATACGTTCATTACAGTTCCAGCCAGTTGGTTCACACGTGTGAATCATATGAGAACAAAGGACATTCCCATCAGAAATCCCATCATTGTTCTTCTCGTTTCACCTTTTTGTTCCTGTGTCCATCTTTGCAGCAAAGACAGACCGGGCATTCAAAGAGTTCCTGGAGGCGAGGAACCCCACCAAACAGCACTCGTCCACGCTGGAGTCCTACCTCATCAAGCCTGTGCAGAGAGTGCTCAAATACCCTCTGCTGCTGAAAGAGCTGGTGTCCCTGACTGACCCCGACAGTGAGGAGCACAGCCATCTCACAGGTGACACATCACACTGTCTGAACCATTTAAACAGCAAGAGTCACCGGCAAATCTGGCTCTTTCTTATATGCATGTAGTAATGCATATCCTTTGATACAAGTCAGTTTCACACTTGAAACATGACTTATTTCCATTGTGCCTAACATGCTGACTGTTCCATCGTGTTGCAGAAGCATTGAGGGCAATGGAGAAGGTGGCCAGCCACATCAATGAGATGCAGAAAATCTATGAAGATTACGGCACTGTGTTTGACCAGCTGGTGGTGGAGCAGAGCAGTACTGAGAAAGAGGTGTGTATAATCAGAGTAATGTATCACTTCAGAACCAAGTAATGTATCACTTCAAAGGAATTAATATTATTTATGCATATGTGAAATGCTGTGACATAATTGATGACCTAATTAAATGCTAACTAAAACAGAAAGCAGTGATTCGTAAATTCTGTTTGACCTATATCAGAGGTCGGCAAAACAAATGTCAAGAAGAACCATTTTGTCCTTTCAACAAAAATCAAAGCATCTTGGTTGCCACAACATTTTATGTCAATTTTACCATCATGGCTGTAAATATGTCTCAGTATGTGCTAATGTGCTAGTGATATAAATGAAAACGCAGACTCACTTATCCCAACTATAGATGCTTTTCTTACATCTCCGCCAGGAAACTTTTCCCCAAAAGTGGAACATTTTCCTGTAAAATGTTAGGCTGAAGTCAGCTTCTCATTCACCAGCTTCTTGTTTGAGTTTCCTGTGCCACCTTAAATGGTGACTGAGGTGTCAGAATGTAACTGCTGCACCATTTAAGGTGGAACAGGAGAATTGACTTCAGCTTCATGACTTTTTAGTGTTGGACAGTTTCTTGTTGCAGATTAAACGTATCAGGAAACCAGCTGGAGTGATTATAAATGAAAATAAGTCCATTAGTCTCCAGATTATCGATGTTCATCTTAAATCTATCGCTTTTCCTTTGTGTTAGCTACTAGCGAGACTCTTGTCTGCGTTCCTGTGTGACCAGTAGTCGGCGCACCAACCTTCAGGGTTAACGGATGAATTAGCAGTTATACATGGACTCCAGCGTTTAAGACCATTTATTGATAAAACTGTGTTTGAACGATCAACAGAGCTTTATTTTACTGCAAAGGAGGATTATTTTCTTTTTACCCTTAAAATCTACATACAAACCTCAACAGGGCAGAAAAAGAGCCACATGAACTATATTAAACTGAAACCAGTACAAAACATGATATTTGATGTTTTACTCTATGAACTTTACTGTTGTTTCATGAATACACGCTCATCCTGAATTTGTAGCACGTTCCAAAAAAGTTGGGACAGGCGCATGTTAGCCACCGTGTTACATCACCTTTTCTTTTAACAACACTTTATAATCATTTGGGGACTGAAGAATTAATCCAGTTTTGAAATCAGAATTTTCTGCAATTCTTCAGTCTTCACTTCAGTCTTCATTGAGCCTGTCTTAACCCCTTAAATGTTTTCGTTTAAACACATGTCAAAGTGAATTTACAAATCACTGTTTTCATTTGCATTTCACAAACTGTGAGCATGTGAAATATTGCACAATGAATGAGTGATGCAAACGTAAGTCATGGTTGGGATAAATGCACAGATAAAGCTTTAACAGAAAGATAAATTACTGTAATGTGTGTCTCTCAGGTGACGGAGATTTCAATGGGAGAGTTCATCATCCACAGCTCTGCGCTCTGGCTGAACCCCATGCCCTCGTTGGGCCGCATGAGGAAAGACCCTGAACTTACACTCTTCAGTAAGTATGGCTGAGTGAGACTGTAACAGTCCAGTTGACTGCTGTTCAAGACAAGTCAATATTTAATAAGCATTGCGAAACTGACACATGATAACAACACATTTTATTTACCACAGTCTTCAAGAGAGCAGTTATTTTGGTGTATCGTGAGAACAGCAAGCTGAAGAAAAGGATGGTGAGTTAAAAAGGCCTTAAGTAAAAACTTCGCATTCTGAGTGTTAAAGTGACAGTTTGATGAAAAAAACAATTTACGCAATCTTCCCCCAATCTACCTCAGAAGTAGCCAGTCGGCCAAGATACGTTTGGTTTCTGAAGATTGCTTCTTTAGTTTTATACTGGAGCTAATGTAGCTAACAAGCACTAGACACTACACTAGCTATGATGATAACTAACACATTAAGTACTCTTTCGGCCAAAATGTCCCGTTAAATAATCTCAAATAAACTTGCTTATGTAGTTTCTGACTAAATATGACATAATATCCATAAAAAAAGACAAAAGTACAGACAAAACTCAGGCTGCCGTTACTGTTTTAGCCACGCAGCATACTTTTGTCTGGTTTTATAGATAACAGTCATAAATGTCTTCAGTGTAGGTTTTAGGTAAGGAAAAAATATGTAGATTTGAACTATCACTGAAACTACCACTGAAGTATCACTTTATTTTTTTAATGTATTTAAGTTTATTTAAGTTGAATTTAGTTAAGTATATATATTTCATTGTTCTAATGTAGATGTTTTGCTCGTCATGTTTAAGCAGACTAGCTCCCGCTCTGGAGATCTGGACCCCTTTAAATTCCGCTGGCTCATTCCTGCCTCGTCTGTACAGGTTCGCCCTGGAAACGCAGCAGGTGGGTGTTTATACAGGCCTGTTATTCACTATTGTATTACAAGATCAGGCATTAGTCAGTGCATTAGTCTTTACGTTAGTGTCAGCTGGCATTAGTTTTTGTGCTCCATCACAGCTGCAGCTGCAGTCTAAGCCTGTCTGAATGCTCAGGTGTCTTCAGCCCTGTTTTCCTTTCTTTTACAGGATCTGAGGATCCTTGTCTTTGGGAATTAGTTCACACTAAGTCGGAAGTAGAAGGAAGACCAGAAACAGTCTTTCAACTCTGCAGCAGGTAAAAATGGCTGGTTTTACATTTTAAAAAGAAAACTGGACGTCTAAAAGCTAAAACAGACAGTAGATGTCAATTTTTATGACTCTTTATGAATTTTTTTACTTTAATGTTTTTTAAAGAAAATTTCTTTAATGTAGACTTAGTTTAGCTCTGCCCGTATACACTGTTATACTGTTATAACTCAGCCTGGACTGCTTTTTGAATGAGGATCAGCCAAACAGAACAAAGTTTTTTTGTGTATATACATATATGTATACATCACCTTCTCATTCAATGCTTTTTCTTTATTTTTATTATTTTCTAGATTGTAGATTAACATATTCTGGTTTGTTTAACACTTTTTTGTTCACTACATAATTCCATGTGTGTTCGATGTCTTCAATATTAATCTACAATGTGGAAAATAATAAAAATAAAGAAAAACCATTGAATGAGAACGTGTCCAGACTTTTGACTGGTACTGTGTGAATATCAGTCTTAAAGGCACAGTAACAAAATAGACAGATAGTAATAGTTGGGAAATGGTCATGTAAAAATAAATACGGCTATTTTTAGTACCTAAAATCACACAAGTGGGAAAAAATTAAATACAAGAAAAATGTAGGATATGGGCCCTTAATAATTTAATAATTCTGAATCAAACCAAAATAATGAAATGGAATTAAACTGTGGTCAAATCTGAACCACATAATGCATTCAGTGGCGCCCTAAAAAAATCAGAGACTTACAACACCTTGTATGTCATCACACAGACATTTCCATCATCTGATCATCTTTGTGTTTTTTGTGTACAGTAGTTTGGAGAACAAGGCCAATGCAGTGAAGGCCGTCCGCTCCATCCTGAGAGAAAATTCCAAAAGGAATGTTCCAGCTGAAAGAGGATCCAGAGATAATCTGACGTTTCCCAGGAGGAGCCACCCAGCAGCGGTCAGAACCAGCTCCTGGCTCCAGAGGCTCCAGCCACAGTCAGATGGGCTTAAGCGCAGTCCACTGGATTCAGAGGAGGGCAGACTTGGTGGAGATACACATTCAGAACCTGCATGTGCTCCAAGAAATGAAAGCTCCTCTCTTAGCAAGAGGGCCAGGCTGTGCTCCCTGACCGGCTCGCTGGAGGCTCAGCTTCAGAGACTGAGCTTCATGGACCCACAGGAAGCCACCCACAAGAGCTCCAGCGGCCTGCAATCAAGTCAGTTGACCCTGCTGGAGGATACTGCAGTGGGCCTTAACAGCCTGCTGGCTAGAGACTGCAGCGTACAGAACCTGAGCTCTGTCGCAAACGAAGACTGCTTTTACGATACGGTCATGGGCATCCAGAAAGCTGCCATCCCCACACTGTAGATACAAGAGGGGTCATCAGTTCTGGTCCTGGAGGGCTTTAGTCCAGCAGTTTGGGAATTTCCCTCCTCAAATATACACATATCCAATATTGTTTCTCTAAGAACTTCTCAGCTTCAAAATGAGCAATTTTTATCAAAGCACTTCACTTAAATTGAGCATCTGAAAGTAGACTATCATGCTCAAACTGTCCAAGCACTCTACTACACCACAGAAAGAAATACACTACTAATAGCATCACCTCACACAGAATGAGTGAACACTTTTTAGAGTTGAAAAGAATAATCATTTCTATATCAAAATTGCTATTTGAATGACTATCCAAATTGCAAGAGGTGCAGTTTTAACTATAGCTTACATTATTAACAATATTGACTTAGGTTTTAAGTGGGGAAGTTTAACTTAATAACACAGCTGTAAACTGCCATAGATAGTTAGACCTGGTGGTTCCCAACACGGTCCTCAGGGCCCCCTAGATGGCACACATTTTTCTTTCATCCCTGTGTGTCCAAAAATGTGGACTGTCTGGGTGGCTCTGGGGACCAGTTGTGAGAACCACTGAGTTAGACCCATCAGAAGCAGCCAAATAACCAACAGGTAGAGCACTACATTTAACGTTCGAACCTGAAGTCAGAATCAGTGGATATTCTGGTCTTCTTGGCAAAATAACAGGCCTGCACCTTAATTTACAGAAAATAGGCATAATTCAAATCACACACACACAATTGGTCAGGTAAATTGTTCAGCTCTAGTGCTATTTCAGGGCAGATTTGTTACAGAATTGGATTATTCATTTTTTTTTTTTCTGCTCATATCATCCTGATATTGACGCCCATCAATACGGATATGGCATCTCTGAAAAACAGTTAATCGTTTACCTAAAAACAAAGTGCGCTACAATTCACGTGGTCATTCTGACAGATTGCAGTACACTACATGAAGCATAGAGGGGCGATATGGCCTTTATTGTTTGATTTCACCGCAAAAGACATTGCCGCACAGATTTATCAACTTTGTAACTGTAAGATCAGTTCTTTCCTACAAGGCATGACGGGTTGATTAAATGTCTAACAATCAACAGATTCATTAATTACAGAAATAATTATAAGCAGCCCCAGATCCCAGGTTTAGTGGGTGTGTTTGAGCAGGTGACTGTGTAGTTTCACAGGGACAGACGTGATCTCATAGTGGGAGTGTCTAGAGACAAACATTTGAAATTTTGGGCTAAATGTAGGTGGAAGTGTAGACTGATTAGGGGGGAAACAATCTGGGTGTGATGTTTCTTAACCTGGTGAGCATTAACCAACAGACAACAAGCCCATAGTTTGCCCATGGATGTAATGTACATTTGAGTCGTGAAAAAATCCCACAAAAAAAAACATGTTCACATGGGGTAAAAAGAAACCTCTTGCAAGGGAAAACAGTTGAGGTAGCCTATCTCTAGCTATCTTGTTTTGTTTGTGTTATTGATTGTATTGACATTAAAAGAGCACAGACTGTTTAGAGGGGGGGTATTTACGGAGTCCTATTAAAAAAATAATGTGTGGCCTTATTAACGCATGGGAATGAGATCCCAAATGCATGGCCACGACTTAGTAAGGCGTGAGAATGAGATAATTAAATCATGGCCACCACTTAGTAAGGCGTGGGAGCAAGATCATGCCTTACTACATTAGGATCTTGTTCTCACGCCTTACTAAGTCGTGGCCATGAGTTATTTTATTTATACAGGATGTCACCAGCAGCGCTCTGTAGGTTTTCCCATGTTAGCGATGGATTTGTGTACCAGAAGTTTAAGAAGTTGCCTCCAGGCATCTGTTATTGTTATGAGATCACGTCTGGCCTTGCTCGACTTGTATTTGCCTTGGACTTCACTTCTCCTGGACCAGAATTGCTGTAGAGGAACTGATGCCTTGGCTTACTGAGAATACGCACAGCTTAAATTACATTTATGATATTTGGCAGACACTCTTATCCTGAAGAACCTAAAGCTTAACCATGTTACAGAGGATGTTGTGTTGGGAGTCTTGCCCAAGGACTCTTATTGGTGTAGCACGGAGAATGGAACCTCAGCCCGCTGTATAGAGGCCAGTGGTGTTACCCTCTACGCTACACCACCAGCTTGCTTTAGCATACGCTAATTTAGCCAGTGGCTTTTGCACAGATGGACCTAAAGACATGACGGATTGGCCGACTACAGTGTAAATGTCGGTCCTCAAGCGCGCTGCCTTGCATTCTGCGCTCTACAAAACACACGTTGCCTTGATTAGCTTTCTTGATACAAGCCAAGAAGATTTCACATTTGTGAATACTGTGTCTTTATATTTATACCGCTGTCTGACAAAGGCTCTTCTTAGTTCAGTACTGGAACAGCTTGATTTAATCATGTTTTTATGAGCAGGAAGGTCCTGAGGATATTTTCTAAGTTATATCTGTACATCTCCTTCGTGTAATTTGATTCTGTGTTGATTTTTTTTTTTTTTTTGTGACGGATGTAGCATGACTCTCATTTCTTAAGTTAAATACCTTTTGAATACGTTTCTTTGTTGTTTACTGTAATTTACTGTATTTAAAGTACCTCCTGAACTATATTGTCTTTTGTAGTGTGTTACTTAATTTATTTGTAAAAATATGCTATATCCGCAACCTGACCTGCTCTTGACCTTAAAATAAGCTTATATTGTAATATTTAATAAAATCTCTCTTCTACTCTTCCACTTCTGCTTCTTAACAGAGTCTCATTTTGCAAAGCCGCAGATATGCTCTGCATTACAGCTCGACCTGTGCGCCTTCCACCTGATGGGGGCTGATGAGAAATTAGATTAATTTCAAAGGGGGTGGAAACGTACTGGCACGCTGTCTAAATGAATGCTGTTATGCTGTATCTCTGGGCTCAGAAACACCCTGGATCTAACAGTAGACTGCTCCTGTATGGAGAGAGAGAGAGAGAGAGAGAGAGAGAGAGAGAGAAAAGAACCCAAATGAATCATAATTATGGCTCTTTTCTTGAGTTCTTGCTTTGTTCAGGACGTCAGTGGGCGATGTTGATGTGAGCGTGTAGGAGAGTGGGCACGGATAACAGCTCTCGGTGCCAGATGCTCTTTGTCACCTTTTTTTCAGGGAGAGAGAATAAACGTCATCTACAGCCAAGTAGGAAAAAAACATTTCCTTCATAAAAAGCACTTAGCTGCACCAGTTAAAGCAAACGCTCTATTGGAGCTGGATTAGTATTAGTATTACTATGATTAAGAAATTACTGACAAGATGTGTGATTTTAATCCAGTATGAATCTGCAGTGTGTTTAGTTTTTACAGTCCGACCAACAAACGTGGTGTGATTTGAATCCATTATTAATCATGGAAAAACAAGATCTCATTATTATCAAATACTAAGTCATAATAGTGAGATAGTAAGTCAGTTATGGTTCAGCATCTAATTTTGAGATATTAACTCTTACTATGAAAAAAAAAACAAAATAACTATAGTAAGTCACAATAATGAGTTAGCAAGTCATGCATATAATATAAAATCTTAAGTCATAATTGTTACAGTTATGAGAAACATTCTCAGAATTATGAAGATATAGTAAGTTATAATTACGATATTGTAAGTCATAATAATGAGGTAGTATCTTGTTATTAGGAGTTATAAACAGTCTTGCTTTGAGATAGAAATGAGGTTCCACATTATCCTGTGCAAACTGACCAATCAGAGGCTCCCGAATGACATTACTGATCATCCAATAGACTTTTGGACACACTTATAAAACTCTTTACAGACTAACTGGCAGTATTAAAGTCTCTAGAGAGAGAGCAGAGAACTCGCTGGAACAGAATTCAGAGAAGGAAAAACACGCTGTTGAGTGTGATGGCAGCAGTTCATGCGTTGCCACAGTAACACCTGTGTGGAGGAGCGCAGAGCCGGCCCACCACACTCACACTGAAATGCTGAATGAGGCTCCAGCCCCCCAACAAGCTGAGGAGAAGCCTCGGCTCTTCCTGCCCTCTATCTGCTCCACACTGAACTGACAGAGTAACTACAGAGAAACCAGGAGCTGCTCTCTCTCTCTCTCACTCACTCCCTCTCTCTCTCTCTCTCTCTCTCTCTCTCTCTCGCACTATTTTTCCTATTCTCTCAGTCTCCCTCTCTCTCTCTCT
>JAILXH010203503.1:1473-13997 GCA_023558415.1 Piaractus mesopotamicus
AGAACACTCTCAAAATCCCAAATCTCTTTCCTTCTTTACATTTTTAACTTTTTATTCTATTGTGCCATGCTTGTGTACCAGCAACGTGTAAAGGTATGAAGTGCAAGCCTTACCTTCTCTCTTCATGCCCATAGCCAGGCACTTCTGGTAGCGGCAGTATTGGCAACGGTTCCTCTGGCGCTTGTCGACCATACAGTCCTTGTTATCTCTGCAAGTGTAGCTCAAGTCCTTTCTCACAGTGCGCTTAAAAAAGCCCTTACATCCCTCACAGCTGTACACACCATAGTGCTTACCTAAGAGATTAAGAGTATGAAAAAAAGTAAATAAGAGTGGGCAAAAAAAGGGAAGGCTCAAAACAAAATCTGTATTTTGGTCTGCAGGGAAATCCTGCTTGTTTTCTTGTGAGTTACTATTTATTCTTACAAAGTCAATAAAAGTACAAGACAATTTTTAGTTTATGTTGTCAAACATTATTACTTTGTGAAGGGGAGTAGGCTTTGTTTTGCCCTTTGCAACAGGGAAAAGGTTTCCTCTTATTCTTTTGTACTCTACTAAACAAAATGCATATAAAGTAAACTTGTTCCCTTTGTTAGCTATAGCAAGTGGAAATTGCACAGACCAGTCACAGAGTTTTAAATAAAGCAATGATGTATAAGCAACAAAGTTCAAAATGGGCCAGAGGTTAAGGAGAAAGGGAGGGTCCACGTTTATCCTTCTAGGTTGCGGGGAGGTGCTGGAGCACATCCCAGTGGTCTTGGGCAGAAGGCAGAAAGATACACCCAGACAGGTCGCCAGTCCATCGCAGGGCAGACACACAGACATATACGTTCACACACACATCCACACCTAGGGGCAATTTAGCATGTCCAATTGGTCTGACTGCATGTCTTTGAACTGGAAACTGGAGTACCTAGATGAAACCCACACAGACACGGGGAGAACATGCAAACTCCACACAGAAAGGTCCCTGGTCGCCCAGCCAGGGAACCGAACAGAGTGCCTTCTTGCTGTGAGGCATTTTTTTTGGATGTTTTCAATCATAAGCATCAAACAATAAAATACAAGTTATGTTGCCACACTGTATGTTGCCCAGCCATGTAAACACATTTCCTAAGGTTCCCAATGCACAGCTCTTGTGCTTCACTGACACTTATACAGTGGTGGAATGTTAGTGTCTGTTGCACTGGTACGAGTGGATCACACACAACAGCACTGCTGGAGTTTTTAAACACTGTGTCCACTCACTGTCCACTCTATTAGACACACCTACCTTGTTGGTCTACCTTGCAAATGTAAAGTCAGAGACAATGACTCAAGTGGTCCAGCACAGATGCATTACTCATCCTGTAGTCCTTCATCAAAAGTCACAGGACGCTGCCTACAGGACGCTGTTTTGTTTAAAAATCTTCAGCAGCACCACTGTGTCTGATTCGCTCATACAGCGCAACACACACAAACACGCCACCACCATGTCAGCGTCACTGCAGTACTGACAATGATCCACCACCCAATTAATATCTGCTCCGAGGTGGTTCTGTGGGGCCCTGACCATTGCAGAACAGGGTACAAGGGGGCTAACAAAGTAGGCAGAGAAACAGATGGACTACAGTCAGTAGTAACTACAAAGAAAGGGGAGCTGATAAAATGGACAAGTGTAGAAACAAGGAGGTTGTTTTAAAGTTGCTGGTCGGTGTACACACACACACGAATATGCTAAAATTTCAAATTGCCCATCACTACTTTCAGCATCTCTCTTTAACTGTACTATATAAAGTCGGTCAGTGTCCTCATCTTTATTTCACACTCATCTATTATGTATATGTTACTATATTACTATATGTTTTCTGTCAGTACCAGAGGAGCGGTCACCACAAATTGCACAAAGGCGTTTCTGAGAAAGCGTGGGTCCAGGACTGTGGCTCGAAAGTTGCTTCAGGCCAAACGGTGGCTTTACATCATCTGAACTGCTAACAGCATGTAGACCAGACATTGACACAGTGGAATTGATCTGGAGAGAAGACAAAGGAGAAATATTTTTATTCATTTGGCTTCCACAACTAAAAACAAAGTATTATTCTGGTGCTCTCTTACATTCCAGAGTTCCATCAACATATATCTCCTTAATAAACTGTTAAAAAGATCCGAAAAGGCTAGAACACTTCAAATATTTTGTGAAAATGGCAGAGGCATTGCACCCACACAGTGGAAAACCATTAAAGCAAAATATATAATAGCATTAAGATCAGATGATAACTGACATAAATTACATAGTCAACAAACAACAGGTCTTAACTATTTAAAATCTAAATTTCCTTCGCTTTTGAAATGCTGAAACTCTGCAACTGGCAACATGTAGCTGACCTCAACCTACTTCAAGTACTAAAGTCTACAGAAGAGAGTGCCAGATGTATATAGGAGGGCAAACACAGAGCAAACACTGCCTTAATGCAACCTAAATATGTACGCTTATGGATGTTTGACTTACTAAAGCTATAGGTAATCAGACAAACAGAAATGGACACTTGACTTACTAAAGCTATGCAAACTGTGCACAGATTAACCGTGAACACATTGTGAGGTGCAGGGTTCAACAGCTGCACACAAACAGCGAAGTCATCAACAAGTTTGGGATAAAGATAAAACTGCAAATTAAATGACAAAGAAATAACACTAAACTCACCAAAACATTCTACAGGGGTGTAGTGACTAGTGGTAGAGTGAAAGCCAAAATTGACAGTGTTCTGTGGTGTGTGTAGCTCTGAACAGTCACTGAACCAGTATCATGCTTAGTTTTTTTAGTTTTTCCATGGCTCAGATTTTTCCCCTTCATTCGATCAGCTCCCACACTACCAATTTAAACTATAAATAGGTGGAATGTGTTTATTTGGTTGTTTAGAAGTGGAATAGAAATTTAACATGTAATTTGTACATACCATAATCATTTTGAAATAATGCAGTACAAATTATTGCTGTTACACTGCTCAATCCTACAATTTAATCCCTCTTTCTGTCAGTACTATGCCACCCTGAGGCCAAAAACAGGCATCAATTCATGGCATTTGCACACCATTAAAATGTTTCCTACACAGAAAATATGTAAAGCAAAAATGGTAAAAAATGCATTTGGATGAACACCCTAAATTTTGTCCTTTGTTTATTACTTCTCCCTTCACACAAGTTTTGGTAACCTATTACCACACCTGTGCTATTGCCAGTGTCATTTGAAAATACCACCATTAGATTATAAACTCATCTTTTGTTTTGCTGGGCCCTGTAAATACAACTGTTGCACATAAGCATTACAGAGTGGTACAAGCTCTATTAAGAGCCCTTTGTCAGCAGGGGTCATTTTTGGACATATTTGTCAATCAAAAATCGTTTAAAAGCAATGACTTGTCCCAAACAAGAAACAAATGCTATAACAGAATATTTTGAGCTACAATCCCCCATCCAGAAGGCATCCATATTTTATGGAAGGTGTTCCAGAATCTGCAAAAGGAGCTTCTAAACATAAGACTAATAGGCAAAGGGATCTTGAATGTGTATTTAAAGAAGACACAAGGGGTAGTTTTGTCTAATAATGAGAGACACATAAGAGAAGCATGGGGCAAACTAATTCAATATAACGTGCTTCACATATTTTACTCCAACACGATTTCACAGAATGTGCGTGCTGAAGAATAATTTGTGCTGGAAGTGTGAACAAGAAACTGGTACATGTTTTCATGCATTATGAGGATGCACAAGGATATGCTTTTTTTGGAAAAATGGTTTTAAATGGGTTACGGTCCTTCGGTTTCATCAAGATTATGTCTTCTAGGAGACAAAACTAAAATTCCCTACATTAATATGATAGTGGGAATTGTCACAGCAACGTGACAGATTTGTATGTGTTGGAAGGAGACAAATCCCTACATTTAGAATGTGGATAGACTGTTTAATTGAATGTGTGTACTGTATAATTAAAAAAAATTGCAAAATTAACAGAGAACACTGCAAAGTGTGGAAAGACCTCTGTAACAAGATTATTTTGGAGCAAGAATCCATTTCATTGTGACCTTTTTCAAAAACAAAAAAAAAATAAGTGTGTCTTAATGTGCTATCTTATTGTGTGATAACCAACATAAACTTAATTTCCAAAAAAAAATAAATAAATAAAAAAAAATAAAAAAGAGCCTTTTGTCACTTGCTAATCAGCAGAGAGGGGGTTCTGTCCATCAAAGGCATCGGGCAGCAGAAAGTGGCCACTCCGCTATACGGAAATGGCATGAATCATCATGTGCCCCCTCAGGAATGGTACCTGCCATCAATAACTGTTAATAAGTAACACTTTTTACCGTCACTCAATTAGTGCTGCTTGACATTAACACATGCCCTGCAGAAACAGAGAGTGCGACTCAAAACAGGCACAAACAACAACTGTGAGTAGACCAGTAACTCTGGGCACCTGCCACTCGGCAACGCTACCTAGCAGCACATCATAACTCATAACACTTCAGCCAAAGGCTATGCTTTATATAGTAATACTAACTTGAATACAGATAGAGAGTTAACAAAGACATACTAATTACCTAATTAGCAGAGATGCATTATTTATGCTAAATTTAAACACTGTAAAGAGCATTTATCCATGTATTTATTAAACAACACAAGAAATGTAGGCCTGTGTTCTTGTCATTTATTAATCTTTTATTCATTAAAAAAATGTATTAGTAACCCCTCATTGCCATCTGGAACCAACAGTTATCAGTATCTGTCTGAAGTGGAACTAGCCAACTGCCTGTGGCACCAGCCATTTACTTCTCAGTGACAGTCATCAGTGTCTGCCTTTCAGGAGTGGCACCAGCCTTCGACAGCCAACAACTTCTGTCTCTCAGGAGCTGCACCAGCCATTCACTAATTTGCAGCTGTGCCCCCCTGAAAGTGCTACTTGCCACTAACATCACAAGTGGTAGCTGCAGCACTTTTTGTCATATGCACCAGTCATCAGTGGCAGCTGTCTGCATAATCACAGAGCACACCAAATGCTGTTCGTAGGTAGCACTATTCAAGACAGGGCAAATGACGTATTGGCAGTTGCCACTAGCCTCATTAGCCTTCCATACGAGCCTGTAAAAATACGCCTTTCACTGACGCTGCTAAATGCTCTCAGCAGCAATGCATCATCATTAATGTACAAAGTCTAACCCTAAAAACAACAATATATTTTTTCAAGTATTTTTCATGTGTTCATTATCTGTTTAGTGTTAGTGGCACTGGATGTAACCTATAAAACAAGTCTTCATAATATTTTGAAAAAATGGTTTTGCTTTGAATAACAGCACTGATGAAAACCATGTTAGTTCACACCATTAAAAATCTATAGGGAAGGTAATAAGGGGCACTTTTTACTGTAGGCAGTAATGTAACATGCTGGTAGAGAAATGTTTTAGCTGTCACAAAGTACTTTCCCGCAAAAAAAAAATTATAATAATTTTGGGACTCAATTCAGTCTCCCAGGACTGACAATCTGGTCCAAATAACAGATAACCAAAGGTATACTAGCTAACTTAGATAGTCTGAACAGTTAACAGTCATTTGTTGCTTCATCAATATACACTATGGGGAACATAAACACATGCTTTGCAGTAAATAATTAAATAAATTCCTGTTCTAATTTACCAATAACATTCACAATTAAAGTTAAATAAATAACAACTTAGATCATCACCCAGGTAGCTATAACTAAACACCCACCACACCTCTTGAACAGTGGGTGCCAGTAATTATAAAAGAGCTTTAAGTGATATCATAACTTTGCTTTATATAGTTCTGTCAGTTCCAAGTAAAAAACTGGTGCAACTGACATTTGGCTAGCACCATACCATACTGATGTCAGTCAATGGCTGGTGCTACGCGTGTTGGCTGGTGCCACTCCAGAGAGGCAGATATCGATGAGAGATCATTCTAATTATTTATAAAAAATAAATAAATAATAATAATAATCAATAAAAACAAGAACACAAGCCTGAATTTCTCATGCGTTGTTTAATAAATGCGCCGATAAATTTTCAATGTTTAGATTTAGTATGAATAACGTCCCTATTCATTCAACAATTGGTATGTTGAGCTGCGTTTTCGTTAACTCTCTGTGCCTGCAAGTAGTCTACAAATATAATTCCAAAAAAGTTAGGAAAGTAAATAAAATGCAAATGAAAACAGGAAGCAGTGATTTTTAAATTTACTTTGATCTTTACTCAAAAAAAAAGACAAGATACTTAGTGTTTAACCTTTCAAACTTCCAAAAAAATTTTTACAAATATGCTCATGTGTTCTTTATAGTCAAAGAAAAGTTGAAGCTCACCATTTTGCCTCAATAAGCATTTGCAAGGAATGTTGGTATTTTACCCTCTGCAATACAGAATATCATTAAAGGATTCAGAGAATCCAGAGAAATCTGTGTGCCCTGTCTAATATTGATTGATGTTCAATTCCTCAGACTGCACAGCATTAAAAACTGACATGCCTCTGCAACAAATATAAACACACTGCATTCCGTAGTGCATATGTTTGAGTTCACCCAGTGTACAGTGAGACTTATGAAAGACATTAGGCTTACATCTGAGGTCCTGTCTCTGAAATTTATTGTCTGGATGGCAGATTATACCTGGGCTCCAAGTGCTCAAACAGGCTGTGAAATCCAACATTTTCCAGTACAGATAGTGGATGGTCATCAAGTATAATGAAGTTCAGCAACTCCTCTGTAATCCCTTTAGCCTTTGGGTTGTCTGCTGGAAGTTTATCACATCTCTGGAAAGCATCAGTGGGAGTCGCTGCCAGGTGGTATCTTCCTGTCTGTTATCTATCATGAACTCCTGGTACTCTTTCACGTGAAACCTTTGCAGGTGCTTGATTAAACTGGTTGTAGCGTACAATGCAGCAGTACTTGTACCCCTCGGCCTGCTGGCTTTGCACACATTACAAGTAGTGGTCTTGCTTTCAGCATTTCCAGACTAAAATATCTCCAAACAAACAACATTTTAGTGAAACCAACAGCTAATGTTATTTGCTCACTCAGTTACGGACATTGCTGTGGGTTCATGGTACTATGTGGAATGGAATCTGGATCTGTGACATTTCATGTTACGCCATGTTACATTACAGCAGGTTCAGGGTCCAGCGCAAGCTGTGGACCGGAATGTGGATCGGTAAGTGGATCGGCCTTGTTCGTTCGATATCCGATGAGTGAATTACGTCAATATCAGTCCCGATACTGATATAAGATCAGATCGGTCCCATCTCTGCCATATGTAAACAATATCCAAACATGCCAACTTCCCCGGGCTAAAGCTCATTTAAGATGGACTGATGCAAAGTGAAAACGTGCTGTGGTCTGTTGAGTCCACCTTTCAAACTGTTTTTGGAAATAGCGTGTTCTCCAGGCCAAACAAGTAAAAGACCTTCCTGGTTGTTACCAACGGTAAGTTCAAAAGCCAATTTCCATCATCGAGAGAATGTGCGTTACTGCTAATGGGTAACTTACACATCTGTAAAGGCACCATTAATACTGAGCAGTACATATGCATTTTGGAACAACATGCTGCCATCTAGACAACACCTTTTTTAGGAATGTCCATGCCTGTTGCAGCAAGACAATGCCAAGCCACATTGTGCATGTTATACAACAGCGTGCCTTCGTAGGAAGAGAGCGCAGGTGCTAGACTGGCCCGCCTGCAGTCCAGACCAGTCTCTTATTTTTAAAATGTGGCACACTATGCAGCACAATATATGACATTAGAGACCTAGACTGTTGAGTTGCTGAAGTGTTACATCATGAAAGGGAAAATTTTCCACTTTCATAACTACAACAATTGGTGCCCTCAGTTACCAAACGATTATTGAAGGTTCCTAAAAGAAAAGGCAATGTAAAACAGCGCTAAACAGAGAATCCGGAGAAATCTATACTGGAACATGCCAGTCTCAAATTTTTTGAGAGATGTCATAGGCATCAAACATATAAGTGTATTATACAAAACCACAAGTTAATTAGTTGAAGCATTATATATTGCATTTTTGAGCTGCTTTTGAATACAACTCAAAAATGATTTGCAGATCATGCTGTCTGTTTTTAATTCACATTTTACATACTGTCCCACCTTTTTTGGAAATGTGTTTGTACATTTACTTACTGCTATTGTGGCATAGTGTTTTGCTAAGTGGTTTGACTCACTTAGAATCATTTACCCAACAGTAAAAACAATGAACCAACAAAATCTCTATGAAGTCTTCAGATCAACACTTCTCCTTTCTTTTTTCAGATTTTGATGACCGATGGAGGAGTTATGAAGTGCTGCTAGCCAAGTGGCTGTTGCCCAGAGTCACTGGTTTACTTGCAGATTTTCTCGTTATGTGCCTGTTTTGAGTGGCACACCCCGTTGCTGCACGACACGTGCCACCATCAAGCATCACCAAACGAGGGCTGCAAGAGTCACTTATTTACAGTTATCGATGGCAGGTGCCATAAGTGAAGTGGCACACGCTGATACGCGTCATTTCCAAATGTAGAGTAGCCACTTTACTTAACAGATTCCATTTCATGCAAGCCCTTCCTCCAACTATGTGTAACAGCATAACGCGTTTTATAATTGTAGTTTGGTTCACCTGGTCTGGACCAAAGCAGAAAATGAAACTGTTGCATTTCAGTTCTGGTTTTCTTAGCGTTTACACTAACACAGTGGTAATCCTGCTCCTGTAGATCTAGCACCCCGCTAAGTGTAGCTCAAGGGCGTTTCAACTTTAGAGCCAGGTGTGTTGAATCTGAATTCTCCAGGGTGGTAGATCTCCAGGACCAGGATTGAGCACCTCTGCACTATATATTTTACACTAAAAGATGTAAACAAATACATTTAAAGCTGAACCAAAAGATCTAAACAAAAGTCTTAACAATATATGGCCACAACTGATTGGGCAGATTTCATGACATACAATAACTAAAAATGTCCACTTTTTGAATCATGCTGTTTCTGTTCTATCTGGACTTGCTGATTTTATTTGTCTTGTTTTATATCTCTCATGATATGACAGTAATAAACCACAAGACTCACTGCATTGTCATGGTTTTGCACGGTGCAAAGAGAAACTTTAATGGCTTATTACATAATACAATGTATGTGTGGAATCAAATGTGTTTTCAAACCAGAACTATCTGTTCTATAATTACTGATTCAGAACTTATGAACAGATGATAAGGCATATGCACAAGCCAAAGTAATATTGGCTTTTCTACATGCCAAAAAGATTATGGAGGGAGGAAATGATGGTTCATTTTGTCTTTAGTCCATTTAGATGTCTTTCATCTGAATTGCACTCACACCTCATACAAACCGCACCAGAGTTTGTTTTGAAGTGAACCAAAATCAACCTACTCAGGGAATCTCAGTCTGCTTATTTAGTGCACACCAGAGTTAGGATGGCAACATTCTCACGTACTCTAAAGAACCGCACTATGAGAAAACTCACCAGTGTTTGTTTTAATGGCCAAACCTGTCAAGTCTAAACACACCCTAAATCTATGCTTTAATAAACACAGCACCAAAGTGTCACCATAAAAGATTAAATCACATTAAACTGTGAAGCACCAGGCAACATATTATAAACCTATGCACCTGCGGACTTACTTGGGGACTGCTGATAGGGCCATAGCCCACGGAGGGTGTCCCAGGTAGGCATGGGGAGCCCAGTGAAGAACTGATGACAGAGAAGGGTGATCCTATGCTACTAATGGGACTGTTGACTGCTGAGGTAATAGGAGGCAATGAGGTCATGGCAGCTGCTGAAGAAGCCAGTGGGGGTGAGCGCTGGCCTGAAGGTGGTGACGACACAGAGGAGCTGTCTGGACTGCGAGAATCTTGGGAAAAAAAAGAAATTTAATGGATTATTATTTTCCAAACATGACAAAAGACCACTGTTTTCACAGAATGCAAAATACAACATACAAATATAATACATTTGAAAATAGTTTTGAGAAGTACAACTTCTTCACTTTCATCTGAAATACATTTTAAATGCTAAAAGATTATTCATGCCAAATCTACTTAGGGTAACTTAGGGGTCTCAAAAACTCCTAAGTTACCAGACTACATAACTTAATAAATTAAAATAAATTAATCAAAACCTTTTGTCTAAAACACTACATATCTCAAAGTGTTACTTTGTATAATTCCAAACTGATGTTGCATTCATAAAGCCTTGGCACATGTCTACTTATTTTGCCATAATGAGAAAGAAATGCCACAAGAGAAAGAAAGCTAGCCAGCAATGACCAAAACTATATACCTGGGAGCAACAAAAACAGTTCATACCACGTTACTAAACATCCATAGTAAAAACACAATAATGTAGCCATTAAGCAAAAACGTTTAAAGTTCGTTGTTGTTTGTTTTGTTTTGTTTTTTTTTTGGTTGAACTGCAAAGACAGAAACCTTTGAGGGAACGTTTAGTGCGTAATGTAGAAGTATCTAGTAACAAGCTTCTCTTTAAAGTAAAAATTAGAAGAGTATCTCACCTCTGCTGTCGCCCATGACGAACGTCCAGCTTGCGTAGGTATACTGGCACAATGTTTCACGTTGGATCCCGAAAGGCTGCTCAACTCAAGACCGCGGACTGAGGCCCGAGCCCCTGTTTAACAACCCAAGTTATTCCTATCTGCAGGCGACGAAACAAAAGTGGAAAAAGCCGGATACTGTGCCCTAAAATGTAACGTTATTTCAATATTTAGCAGAATGCTCCGTGTTTAGCTGTGTAACTTGCTGTTCAGAACAGCAGCCAATAAGCTAACCTCTCTAGCTAGCTAGCATGTATAGTCTTGACCTGCTACGAATGGTTGTAATTTCACTGCTTACGTCGTTAGCCAACGGGTGCATAGGAAGCTAACTTGCCGCTTTCCGTATTCCGCAAAATAGCGAGTCACAAAAATACATTGTAAATGAAATCCATGCACTAGTTTTAAAACTACATCTTCCTGTCTTAAAGATACAAACGCAAGCTTTATTTAAAGTCATGTCTAATTCTAACGTTAGCGTTTGTTGATTGGCTCCAAGCTAGCATGCTAAGAGCTCCAAAGGACAAACATCATGTAGCAAACAAAAGCTAAAACTGGACGTCCAGCGTACCCGCTTTCATCTGCATACATATATAGCGATAAATCAACAGAGATATAGTAACAAGAAGTTCAGCTAGTTTATTTAGTTCATTTAGCAAGTGTGGGTGTAAAAAAGTAACAATACATTTCAATAGGCCCGTGCTCCCCTCTCTTACCGGTTCGGTCCCTTGGTATGCTACTTTGTAACGTCGACAAATCCTTCCTTTCTGAAGAGGAAACAATCTGTTTACGTTACGCCATTCTGGCTTAATCAATGTTGAGCAGGGTTAAGGTTATTATAATACTCATGGAATCAGTGAGCCTATATAGGTAATTCTTGAGACCAACATTATGTTGAGGAGTGCAAGATTTCATATACAAACATTCATCAAAATGAGAACATTAAAGTCTTGGACAACCATATTGTAGCTCTCTCGAAAGTTTTTAGTAGCGACAGTTTAACGATAAAAAAAAATGCCCATACTCAAGAAGGTACTTTCCATGAATACAGTTCCGTGTATGTGCAATTACCTTTTTAAAGCAATAAAGTGACTTTTTTAATTTCTATGAAATGTGAAGGGATCTGTACTTTAATCTGTTTTGAGGAATCTGTTATTGTAATTATTTAAATGCTAATTTTAAGTTAACTTAAAAATAGCATATAAATGATTACAAAAACAGTTAAAATATCACTGGCAAAACCTCACTGACAGTGAACTTCTCTATGAAATATATTAATTAAAATGTTTCATTAACACTTTAATTACAATGTTATTTGGTTGAATGAAAAATCCCTATTAATTTATTTAATTTAACAAAAAGTCATTTTAACCTGTGTCCCACATTTTATGCGCAACCCTGTTAGCAAAACCTGTTCCCCCTCATAAAAAAATGGAGCATCTGTTTATTATATGAACAAGAATTTGCATCATCTTGTTTTCTGCAGAATGCCAATGTGACAGGTAAGTATTCTCATTCTATTTTCTCAATTTATGCAAAAAAGTGATTTGGCTGCATGGGTAAAGCTTAGCCATTCAGCCATGTTACCAAAATTATTGTTAGAAAAAGAGGATACACATGTATACATCGATCAGGCATAACATTATGAACACCTGCTTGTTTCTATGCTCATTGTCCATTTTATCAGCTCCACTTACTATGTAGGTGCACTTTGTAGTCCTACAATTACAGACTGTAGTCCATCTGTTTCTCTGCATACTTTGTTACCCCCCTTTTACCTTGTTCTTCAGTGGTCAGGACCCTCACAGAGCAGGTACTATTTGGGTGGTGGATCATTTTCAGCACTGCAGTAACACTGACATGTCACTGGTGGACTGAGAATAGTCCACCAACCAAAAATATCCAGCCAACAGCGTCCTGTGGGCAGCGTCCTGTGACCACTGAT
>JAILXH010203511.1:3584-14668 GCA_023558415.1 Piaractus mesopotamicus
TTTCACAAATGTGACAAGATACAAGAAACTCTCTCTTTCTCGCTGTTGGTGTGGCAGCTTAGGGTGCAGGGATGCCACTGCAGATTGATCTCTCTTGGTGATGTGGTTCAGTGTGTTCCTCCTGTACGTCACAGTGAGGAATGCTCTTTGAAGTGCAAAGGGAGTGTGTTTTGAAGTGCGCTGGGGGGTGTGTAATTAATTGGACTGGCAGGCTCTTTGCAGGCCTCGCTGCCTGCATTATTCCACATGGTGAGATGGCTCGGAGCATGGAGCAGCAGCATAAATATAAGAGTTGCACACTGTCCCAACTGTTACTTAAACCACTACACACTGTTTAACGGTCAGCCTGCCTGTGTCAAGCAATTGAACTTAATTGCTGATAAATTTCGTATGGGCTTTCTGTTGTTTTGAGGTGTTTCTTCTTGCCATGCCATGCCTAGAAGACTGTAGAATGGTGGCAATATGGTAATTAGAGATGTGCTGATTTTCTGGGCAGACAATGATAACCAATAATTTAAACCTTGTTAATTAACACCAAATGTTCCAAATGGCTTTTATCGTGTAAGTGCTTGAGGTCAGTTGACTTATCATGCCCCACCCACAAATGTGGTTTTTTTTTTCATAAGAATTGTTGCTAGATTGAACACCTGAAAAAATCCCATTCAGCCTCCTGAGAATTGAGAATCAAGCTAATGGTGTAGAAATTCAGGTTGGTTTTCAGTCTGCCTGGTTTGGCTTAGCTATATCAACAAAGTCCAGCTTGGTAGCATAGCCAATAAGAGCAGGAACTCAAAGTTATATAGTAAATATAACTCCAACCTAAATACATTAGGTTAAATACGATTTTTGCCAACATTCTGTAAAACTTGTCCAACTTCGCAACACAAAGAACACATTTGTAGACAAACCATGTATAGATCAGCTTTAACAACTTTAAGAATTACAATTACTGACCTGTGGTAGTGGAATTTTTTTTTTTTCCCTGTAGTTGTCTTCACTCTCCTTCTTTCCTTTGTGCAGAGTGTTTGCGTTGGGCGCACAGTCGCCATGGCTTTGGTTCAGGCCCTGCCCGTGCCCACTGATCATCCAGTCCAGTCCAGTGTTGATATCCAGCAGTGCCACTCTGTTTCGCCACCCACGGCCACCAGGGGCGCCATGGGCTCCGTCAGCAGCCTGATCTCAGGACGCACCTACCAGGAGCGCCACTGCCGTGCTGCCAGCGAATTCAGCTCCAAGTGCCGCAGGTCCACGCCGGCCACCAGCTGTTTCCGCCAGCAGGAGGGAACACTGCGCAGTGCTAGCTCCCAGGAGCAGCTCCTCAACAACCAGCCTACCTTGACGTCCAACAAGTCCAGCACCCTTATCGCCGCCGGCAACGGCAACTATGGATACGTGAGTGATGAGCTGGTGGGTGACTGGAACGACAACCATGTGACCGCCTGCAGCCCATGTAGTGACACGGAGGAGCCAAGGGACAACCGGACCATGAATGGCAACATTGGGGGACCTCCTCCCAAACTCATCCCTGTCTCAGGCAAGCTGGAGAAAGTAAGTCACAACGCTTTTCTGATGTTATAAAGTAACTGCTGCACTGTCACAGGCTGTTGGTCTTCTAAAAAAAACATCCACATATAAGTTTGACCCATAGAAGTGTAGAGTTGTTCCTGTCCTGCCTCATTTATTGTAGAATGATTACTGTACCATTTGTATACCATGAGTACTATGATTACTTAATTACATATTTAAATATAGTTACATAACAAATTATATTTACATTTGAAGTTCAATTTTCTGTATTTTCAAAAATGTTCTTTTCCACAAAACAAGACTATGTGCACAACAGTAGTAAATCATAATTGAATATCTCCTCTTATACATATATATGCGTAAGTATATAAACACTGGCAGTACAATGACTCATTCTGAAGAGTCAACAACAAGTCAGTTCATCAAATTTCTGCTCTGCTAGAGCTGCCCCAGTAAACTGTAAGTGCTTTTATTGTGGAGTAGTAATGTGTTCAGCACATAAAGCCCCGTTTCCAAAAAAGTTGGGATGCTGCGCAAAAATGTAAATAAAACCAATTCAGCATGACACTGCTCCAATACTCAAAGGGCGGTCGTAGAAGAGCTTGACTGGCCTGCACAGAGCCCTGACCTCAACCTGAGCCAGGCCTTCTCACTCAACAGTAGTGCCTGACCTCACTAATTGTGTCTGTGTGGAAGTGAATTCCTGCCATGTTACAGAATTTACTGGACAACTCTCTGAGAAGAGTGCATATAGCAGCAATAGAAAGAAATTTTCAACAAGCAACAAACACATGTGGATGTGATGTTTGGATGTGCACATATATTTGGCCTTGTAGTGTATGAGCACAAATGTGGTATTGATTGAAAGTTTAGAATCCAGACTTTCTCTGCTTTTTTCAATTTCCTGCAAGAAAGAAATAATCATTATCAAATTATAACATGTTTTTTTATCACTGGCAATAACCGCAAAAAGATTAACCTCAAATTATTTATGAATTTCTAGATTATATCAGGTTTAAAACATCTATCATTTAATGGCCAGGGGTGGGCTTAATTATTATGAAAAGCATACAGCAATTACTGTTTTTTTGCACACATGAGAGCATTGTGTGGAGTTGGTGACTCATTTCTACAGATTCAGGAGACCCCTTTGATCAGTGATACAGTGAAGACCCCAATACATCATTAGTCTATTCACCATATTTAATTAAATGTCATTCATAATCAATGGAATATAATGAGCCTCAAAAAATCTTCAGGAGACTGTGGTTAATTACTTGTACATTGTTTGAACAGTCTGCGTGACCTAGAGCTTACCTGCACAATGAACAGTGAGCAGGAGATGTCTCAGTGTGCTGTAATACTGCAGGATCCTGATATCTGTGAGTTTTGGCAATGTTTGAACATGATATATGTTAACCTGTTTTTTTTTTTTTGTTACAGAATATGGAGAAAGTTGTAATCCGGCCCACTGCCTTCAAGCCTGTAGTGCCCAAGAACCGCAACTCAGTGCAGTACCTCTCCCCACGGCCAGGGGGCAGTCTGTCTGAGAGCCAGGGCAGCCTCAACCTTTTACTACCAGGAGGTGGAGCAGGGCTGGTGTGTGCCGAAAAACGCAACTCGTACAGTGGAGGCCGCAATGCTCGCAGCAGCCAGTCTTGCACCATGTCCGACTCTGGCCGGAACTCTCTATCTAGTCTGCCCACCTACAGCAGCACAGGATACAGCTTGGGCCCAAGTGACGGGACGTCTGGACACCCAGAGCCCGCACGGGCCAGCGGCAGCCATGGCCATTCAAACTCAGACAGCGGCCGCTCCTCCTCAAGCAAGAGCACAGGCTCCTTGAGTGGACGGGGCCAGCCACTTTCGGATAGTGGGTCATGTGGGCGGTCACCTGCCCCACCAGAGGGGTATGAGGGTGTGATTCGAGACCTGGAGGAGAAGCTGAGGGAGAGAGACCTGGAACTGCAGCAGCTCAGAGACAACCTGGATGAGAATGAGGCAGCCATTTGCCAGGTGAGGAGCTTTTTGCACAGCATCACAATCAAATTTCAAGGCAGAAAACTAGAAATTACTATAAATAGATAATTATAGTTTAGTATTTGTGATTCAGTAACTGCAGACATGCTGTTCCTAAAAATATGAACTGTAGCACATCAAATATTGTTAGTGTTGATAAATACATAGTCAACAATGTCTAGAGTAATGTCTCAGTTATATACTGGAGTTCTAATTCCTAGACTGTTCCACACTGTCTGAATGCTGTGTGTGTAGGTGTATGAGGAGAAGCAGAAGCGCTGTGAGCAGGAGCTGGAGGAGCTGAGGCAGAGCTGTGCATCTAAGATGAAGCAAGCGCAACAGAAAGCACAGAGGGCACAGCAGGTGCTACAGCTGCAGGTCTTCCAGTTGCAGCAGGAGAAGAAGAAACTGCAGGAGGACTTTTCCCAACTACTGCAGGAGCGTGAGACTCTAGAGAAGAGGTGTGCCTCTATTGAGAGGGAGCAGACACAGCTGGGCCCCCGACTGGAGGAGACCAAGTGGGAGGTGAGACTAATTGGAAACCGCCTTAACTGTTAATAAATTGGTGGAACTAGTGTTGAGGAAAAGCCAAGCAGTTGCCAAGCTAAGTAGTTGTTTCTTCCACTTAAAATTCAAGTGCGCAGCATTTTGGTGCTCTGTTATTGGCTATTTAGTTTCACTCTAGTGTCTCTGATTGTAAATGCCACTCTTACCTAGCACTCCATAGGCCATCTTCGCAGCTTAAATATTGTTACTTTGGTCAAGTGAAGATTTTCAGTATTAGCAAACATTTGTTGTACTGCAGTGACAGCAGGGTTGAAGGTGCCTTACATTTATGTTCATATGCAGGGTAAGCTTTTTGTGGTCTCAGGGCTTTTGCTTCAAAAACACAATTTTTGACTGCAGTCATCTGTGCATTAAGATCCTGCTGGTGTGGGTTCATGCCAGTTTCCTTCCTTTCACAAACCATGCGTTCCGATTCTGGATAAGATAGGCAGTTCCAGGCTTTCCCCGTGCCATCCCATTTTTAAACATACTGCACCCCACACTTCTCTTCAGCAGCGAACATTCGTATTACATATGCAAGATGCAGATACCAAGCTATATATGACTGAGCCAGTCAGTGTGTGAGTTACAAGCCAAGTCTATAAGGTTGTATGGATCTAAAAATAACCCCTTTTTCCCTGTTTTTGCAGGTGTGTCAGAAGTCCGGAGAGATTTCCCTGCTGAAGCAACAGCTGAAGGACGTGCAGGCAGACCTGGGCCAAAAGGCAGCAGAGATCGTGGCCCTGAAGGCCCAGCTGCGGGAGGCCCGCTCTGAGCTGCAGGCCAGCCAGGTACGCTCGCAGGAGGCCCATGCAGCGGCCCGCACCCGCACGCTGGAGCTGGAGGTGTGTGAGAACGAGCTGCAGCGACGCAAGAGCGAGGCTGAGCTGCTGCGGGAGAAGCTGGGCCGTCTAGAGGAGGAGTCCAGTCGGCTGAGAGCTGCCCAGGTGACCCTGTCCACCTCCAAGGGCCAGTGCATGAGCCTGCCTCTCCCCCTGCCCCAGGGCCGCAGCCCTGCCTTCCGAGAAGGAGAGGAACAGCTGCTTGCGTACGAGAGCGATGAGGCTAAGGCTCAGCGGCAAAGCAGCGATGTGCTACACACACTCCGCCAGCAGGTGGAGCGGCTGCGTGCTGAGCTGCTGTACGAGAGAAGGCGTGGCCAGGAGCAGCTGGAGGCCTTTGACGAGGAGCGGCACGTGTGGCAGGAGGAGAAGGACAAGGTGATCCGCTACCAGAAGCAGCTGCAGCAGAACTACATCCAGATGTACAGGCGCAACCGCGAGCTTGAGCGGGTCATGAGGGAGCTGAGTCTGGAGCTGGAGAACAGGGATATGGAGGAATTCGACATGCGTAACAATGACATCCACTTTGAGGAGATCACAGCCACTGAGATTTAGCACACATCTATCCCTTAGCCCCATCACACTGACCCTTTAGATCAGGGGTGTCAGACTTCAGTCCTGGAGGGCCACAACATTGCAGAGTTTACTATTCTGCTTCCTGCCTGTAGCACGCCTGATTTCAATACATATTAGCAAGGTCTTTATCTTGCCAGGACCCGAGTTTGACACCTCTGCCTTAGATTGTCCTTAAAGACAGATCACCACAGCAAATGCAAAAACAGGGACCATGCTTTTCCAGAGTTGAACCAGTGTTATGGATATATAGGCTAAATAGTCCTCAACAGTATTTCCCAAAAAATCCACTTTCCAAGCATGTTAATGCACGCATGTTCAGAGTGAGAAATGAGTCAGCGTTGGAGTCAGCGCTGGACCAGAGAAACAGGAAGATCCGCTGTTTTCTTGGGTAGAGTTTCAGAATGACATGGCTGTTCTCCTGTTTGCTCTACTGCCACTCAGTCTGGATCTGCAGTTCTTCATATCGTGTAATGGACTCAGATCATGTACTGTGTTTGGACACAGTAACGGCACTAATAAGAGAGGGGAACCTGCACTAATGGACTTCTCTGTACTGGCATTAATATTGATGTCATGGAACTCTTAAGCGACATCCAGGGAAAACTCTACAGTTGCTGTCCTGAGTATTGGAGTGCAAGTCAAATCAGGACACTTACTGCAGTTAGTGCATTAACTCCTGGAGTTTCTCTCACCAGTGGCTAAGGCATCTAATGTGTCATGACACCCTATTGATAGCTGTTATTATATAGAGGCCAGAGAATAACATCTTCCCTATTCTTGCAATGCTCACTGGTTCCTCAGCATCCAGATACTAATCACTTTATCTAGAAGTACTATTTTTCTAAGTAGATCTCTAAAAATACAGCCAAATTCTATTTTTTGCCTGTCTTTTCTTCAGACCCTAATGTAATGCAAAATAGTGCAAAACACTGCAGTGCACACGCAATGTAGAGTGAATAGCATGTGTGCATGGTACAGTAGCATTCTGTCTGGAGATCGTATTTATGGTGATCTCTCTAGAGACGCGATGTCTAGATAAGACATCACAAAGGTCACATACTGCTCCAGTCAGCAGTGTCTTCTCCCACAGTGGGTGGGGCCACTGCTCATATTAGTAGCATAGATCATGTATGCATAAATATCAACTACAGTTTCCCAAATACTAATCAAATATTTGTGGTCACAAAAGAAGGGATATATACATATATACACTATATATACTTTGTTGTTTTTAGAGAACAGACTCTTTAAAATAAATGTGAATGGAATATTGAATATATATGATGTATATTTTTATACATATACATATATATACATAGCGCCTCAAGCTATTTTGTGTTAACACAGGTTACTTTGTGGGTTTACCAATTCTGTATCTCATATCCTTTAACAAATAATCCAGTGGAGAGATCATTTGCCATCAGCACTTCATAAGGTACTTTTCAGTGACTGCTCACAGTTCTACAGTAGATTTCATGCATTATTTGCAAATTGCACTCTTGTTATGGTTTTTGACACTAGACCAAGCTGACTGAAAAAATAAATAAACAAAAGTATTATTTTTAAAGTGCCAAACGTTACATGCCACAAACACTGCTGATTTAGTAGTCTCCAGACTTTCATATTTAGAAATTCTTTTTTATGTTAAAAGTTTGTTTGTCCATCATGTACATTAGAAGCAGATCAGTCATTGTGCTGAACCTTACTGCTCATCGCAACTGACTCTCCCTTATACCACTTTAGCATAGCTGCTTCACTTGCATCATAATGTATGTATAATCTCTGTTCCAAACAGCCAAACAGACCAGCATTAATCAGAATGTTCTTGTTCTGCTAGTTTACTCAGAATTGCAGGTCTGGTCATATCCTCACCATGAAACCTTTCATTCAGTAAATTCTTATGTTAACCACAGTCTAAATGTAGCTCTACATCCACACTGCCTAAGACTTGTATTTCTGTTCAGACAAAGAAGCACTGAGATTGGACGAGGGGAAATAGGTGCTCTCAACCTGATCAGACTGTTTAACTTTGTTGTATGCTTCTTCAGTTATATAGCAGCACTGTCCCACGGCACAAGATTGGAGAGTGCGCAAAACAGAAGGTCCTCCTTCATTTTTAGTGCTTTTTGTTCTTCCATTCATTACTGTATCATAGTCATGACTAAAAACACATGTAAATATTCCTAACATTGTATACAGTGACATATTCTAGTCTATATGCAGACGAAAGTATCTATCTCAAAGGTGTAGCCACTGTGAATAGACCAAAGCAAAGTAACATATTTGTTTTAATTTGTCTTTTCTCCTTGTATGTTTGTTTGTTTCCTTTGTCGATTCGATTCACGGTGTTTGTAGTCACTCATGTATATTTCATGCTGTACATTTCTTGTAAAGAAACTGTGTTTTTAATTAAAAAAAGAAGTCACAAGTCAGTGATTATTGCTGCTATTGTTACTATTCCACAAATATGTCTTATCAGATGTCATATGCTGTCATAAACTGTCATGATTAGTTATGACGTAATCAGATATTGGCAGTGAATGACAAGTAACCTTATGATGCTTAAAAAGTGAAAATCACTGTGTTGCGAAAGACAACTAGACAGGACTAACTTACCACTTTTACTGTTAAAAACTGGGTTGTTATGGGCCCTTAAAAGACATTAGGCAAAGAGGAATAAATTCCCCATGGTCTCCGCCTCCCAGAGTGTAATTTATCGTCTGTGAAAAATTTGCAGCATTTTTCTTACAGCTTAAGTGTCCAAATGGTTAGTTAAATTCTGAAAATATAATACTACATGGATATTCAAAGGCATCTGTAGCTGAGTTCCAGAGCGACTTCGCAATGACAACAGAAAATCATCATGTGGGTATGGCCTTGGAAATTGCTTGCAGTCTGGAGTTTCTCCTGCAAGGGGCACTATTAGCATGCAAGTCATGAACCTACACCAGAAGGAGTTCATGAATGAGTACATTTCTTAGTAACATTTATTAAAACCAAAGGTCAAGTAGTTTCCAGTATATGTTGGATTACTCAGTATATTGTTTAGTAATTAAGTAACTATTTGGTTCGATAATTTTGAATTAGTTTGATAATTGCAATTTTTTTTAACTAGAAAATCTTGTGCTAATTATTTTTAGATATCAACCAAGCCTTATGTCCAGTAATAAAACAGTGTCATGAAAGAACTTGGTGACACGACACAATATATCAGTTTTATTTTTATTGTGGAATAATCACACAGGACTTTCGTAATAAAA
Organism: Piaractus mesopotamicus; assembly: GCA_023558415.1. Taxonomy (NCBI): domain Eukaryota; kingdom Metazoa; phylum Chordata; class Actinopteri; order Characiformes; family Serrasalmidae; genus Piaractus; species Piaractus mesopotamicus. The sequence goes on from JAILXH010203511.1 coordinate 12,355, forward strand.
TCAGTTGTAAAAACATTTGCCAAACATGTGCCCTCTCTGAACGACAGTGGGGCCTATCATGTTTATAATGGAAAAACTCAGTACCTGTTCTTGATCCCGCAAGCTTTTCAGATCCTGTTGGTCTACTGCACTGTTAATGCACAGATGTAAGGCACTCTGCAAAGATGTAACATAATCTCATAATGACCTAAGTGTTCAGCTTTGGAAACTCACAGACCAAGGCAGATGAAGCCTTGCACGAGTCTGCTCTCCACATCCTTAAAGCATTGGCTCGACAGACGAAAAAGGAGAGATTGAAATAGGCTGCGATTTGTAATAATCTGCTAGACATTCACTTAATCAAACCATCAAGTTTGACATAATACAGAGACTTAATCTGAGTGTAAATCTCGTAACCTTGTTCAGTCTCTGTTAGGCATGGGCGGGAGAGCTCCACACACTTCACTCCCTCGCCTTGCTGGGATGAGTGCTAGTGTTATGACTTAGATTATCACCATGCCAACATGCTTCTTATCACATTGCACTGGCTGAAGCATAAACTACGACCAAATTTAGACACAAACCCTCACTGCCTCGTATTTATTTAGAGTTGCTAACCTCTCACTGGTGCGGAATGAAGAAGAGATCTTGGAGTCCGGAAAGAATGTTGTATGTGCAAATTCTTAAAAACTATTAGTAGTGCTATCAAAGGAATACTTTCAACAGAAGTTCTCTCTGCTGCATCTGTACCACACTGTCAGTTACCATTGACAAGCATCTGCCTGTTGGCTACTATTATATTTGTTCCTACTCAATGGGTTTTGTGTTCATTTATTAGAGCTAGAAGTACAGGAAGATGTGCTGAAATCATTGTGGTATCTAAACCTGTGCTACAGACGCAGCAGATAAAGATGAATTATTATTAAACTGCAGTATAAAAATGATAAAGGAAGCAGAAAAAGGACCTGGTTGGGCCAGAAGAGCTCTATGAAGTCCTCTTAGGAACCTCACCCTTGGGTAAACTGGTTCAGCCAACTGGTTATCATTACACAATGGCAGCTTTGCTTTTTTCTGTACGTTCTATAGGTTTTGTATAGGATACATTCTCTTTTTCATTCTCTGTTCTTTGTTCAGACTTACCACAGTGAGCACAAATCTCTAGAAGTCCAATTTGTCTGTACAGCACAGTAAAGTACATTTCTCCCTCAGTCTTTTGGATTTTTTGGGACTTTGACGACAAACTCCATGGGGTCTTTGGCCTTGTTGCTGAAAGCCCTTCTTATGGCGTCCACTGCATGCTGATGTGTGACTCCCTGCAGGGATTCTCCATCAACTGACACAAGCTCGAATCCAGCCTATAAGCAGACATGCAGAGAAAGAGGGAGAGGTCAGTTCTGATTTGTTTTCACTCACTTGTTCTACTGCTGTTCTGTCTTCTTTGGTGACTACACATGAACCCCTGCGTATTTCTGGCAGCTCTGTCTCAGTTTCTGAGGCGTTAAAGGTGAACGCTGGATGAATGGCAGGATAGACAGATGTTTCGGGCAGGGACTGCTGCTCACTTCCTTTGTTCTCTTTCTTCAGTACCTGCGAATGAGCTCATCCAACCTGCCTCAGAAGCTGCATGTTGCTGCCAGAGAATGACATCATCTCCTGTTATATTACTCCAGACGCAAGTGTTTTACCTGCAACAACAGTAACCAATAGCAGACAAAACACAGATGTGGTGGACGACGGCTCACCAGGATGGGTTTTATTTTCTAGACCTACCAGTATGAATCTCTAAAGATCTCTGGATGTACGTGTTCTCTGGATAAATTAAGACTAAGCAGATTTATACAGGCAGCTCCATAGGTATTGAAATGAACCTTTTTGCCAACTGTGTCTGAATTAGACCTCCACATTTAACCCATCCGTGCAGTGAAACACCACATACACACTAGTGAACACAAACACACACACACACTATAGGGGGCAGTGAGCACACTTGCCCGGAGCGGTGTGCAGCCCTATCCACGGCGCCCGGGGAGCAGTTGGGAGTTAGGTGCCTTGCTCAAGGGCATGTCAGTCACGTACTGTCAGCCAAGGGGATCGAACCGGCGACCTTCCGGTCACAAGGCTGGTTCCCTAATCTCCAGCCCACAACTACCCCTTGCAAAAGATATTTCACATTGAATATATGAGAGAAATCTAATTAAAATCTAAGTTTAGTCAAAGAAAACACAAAAATCAAAACCATGTGGCAAAATTACTGGCACCCCTGCATTTTGTTATTTGTGCAACCTCTCTTTGCCAACACAACAGCAATGAGTCTTCTCCTATAATACTCATTGAC
>JAILXH010203511.1:15845-25960 GCA_023558415.1 Piaractus mesopotamicus
GATTGTGGTTTTGTAGACCCCAAAATGCTACCATGTTCTGCAAAACTGTGACCTTGGAGAAATGGTTGCCTCTCTTCCGAACCTCCTCACTGTGCGTGGGAGTAAAATAAGCATACGTCCTACCATCGCCTGATTTATGAAGGGCAACTCACTTTCATCTCATCTCATTTGTGTATTCTTTCCAATGTTGATGAATGAATAATGGAATTTGTGTCAAATTTACACTCCAGTGAAACAGCAAGTCTCGGAGTCTTAAGAGTTCCTGAACAGATGATGAGTTTAATCAATTCATTTTCATGTCACAGATATTGATGAACTCATGCAGCTACTCGGTCTCTCCGTATTTTCCATGCTGTTCCTGTAAATCCAGCAGCTCTATAAATCTGTCCCCCACAAACCTGCTGATTTACACCAGGGCTGTGCAGACAGGGACCACCCTCAACTCAAGGTCACACACTTAAACATGTACTCATACACATGTGCAAGAGGTTCCACTTTGGGACGCTTCCTTATGTTTCCTGATGGGAAAATATTGTACAGTAATTAGCAACTGTGCGCAAACACAAACACCATCAAGAAGACCAGAACTGAAATCACATCCTCTGCCATCGCCTGCTACCAGGATACATCTGTGTGGAAAAGTCCCGGCACCCATTCTCGACGATTAGAGGTGTTTTCATAGCTGTGCTTCACTCAGCTAGAACAAAGCACTTTGTCTCCATAGACAAGACAAATTAAAGCTTCAAGAAAGACCTACAATGACACAACATTACAGTGTTTCTCCTGAGATAAATATAACATATTATGTGGGCTCACATTTCAATTCCTCACTCTCATAACTACATACATATTAGTTTTATAGTAGTACAACATCAGCTCTGGATAATTCATAGTAGTCACTGAATATTATGTATTCATATCAATAACTAAAAAGTTGTCAATCTCATGAATTTGTATTCACATTCCAAATCAGCCAGCATTTTGACTTTCACTCTTAGATTTAGCCCTGACATGAATTTCAGCATATTTGGATCCACTTACCTAAAAAGCAGCTCAAATGAAGCACTTAAGCAGACTCAAAACCATTAAACTAAATGCTGTATAATCTGGTTTACCCTCTTTTTGGCCATTTAAGAGCCACAGATTTGTTTAATTTGTTAGATTTGGTCTGTATTCTCAGTGCCATTTACACTAGGCAGGTTATAGCAACCCTGCATTTATAGCATAGTTTTAAATATAAACCTCATGCTTCGTCCTCATTAACAGGAAAACTGCCGAGCATTTGTAGATCCACAGTTACCAGAGAAAAATCAATATATCCTATTTGAATTGTGTGTGTTGGAGATGGAGAGAGGTGCAGGAATGGTAGCATCAGTAGCAGCTCTTCACTTTACTTTTTTTCATTTTTTTCTATATAATTTTCATGATATAGAACAGTGTTTCATGTCTTATGTCTTAATTAAAACTAAGCCAGCTAATTACACTGAGTCAGTGGATGGAGAGAGAAGAGTGCCGTGTCCTCTGGGAACACCAAACAGAAGCAGAGCATTGTAGAAAGCTCATTAAAAAGGGGTTATAAACTAAGAAGAGGCCTGAGTGTGCCTGGCTACTGCTGGGCCTCTTGACTTTCTGTGTTCATGGCACATGGGATAAAAAGTCTATCTAAGTTGGTTCTTTTACTTATTTTTAATGCATTTTCATTATATATTTTTTGATATTTTATTTTCAATCCTTTTGTAATTTGCTCGACTACAATGTAGATGAGGGTCACCCACAATGTACTTCCAAGTCGAAATAACGATTGATTGATTGACTGATTGATTATACATTCCTGTAGGCAGCGTTCTCCTGGCATCCATGAAACCTAGATTTGTCCATTAGACTGCCAGATAGTGAAGCATGATTCATCACTTCAGAGAATGTGTTTCCACTGCTTCAGAGTCCAGTGGAGTGCTTTACACCACTCCAGCCGACGCTTGGCATTGCGCATAGTGATAGGCTTGTGTACAGCTGCTCAGCCATGGAAACCTATTTCATGAACATCCTGCAGTTCTAGTGCTGATGTTTCTTCCAAATGCAGTTTGGATCTCTGTAGTGAGTGATTTAACAAAGGTTAGGTGATTTTAAGTGCTACGCACTTCAGCACTCAGCCTCCCCACTCTGTGAGTTTGCATGGTCTAATACTTAATGGCTGAGCTGTTGTTGCTTTTAGATGCTTCCACTTCACAATAGTTTGACTGGGGCAGATGTAGCAGCACAGAAATTTCACAAACTGACTTGTTGCAAAGGTGTTGTTGTCACAGGTGCTGTGAGAGTGCCATGTTAACAGTCAATGAGCACTTAAATAAGACATATTCTACTGCCAGTGTTTATCTATGGAGATTGTATGGCTATGTGCTTGATTTTATACACTTGTCAGTAATGAATGTGGTTCAAACACCTGAACTCAGTGATTAGGAGGCGGGTCCATGTATTTTGTTTGATTATTTGTTAGCTATGTAGCTAAATCTAACACTTTTAGCATGTATGCTAGCATAACAAGTGTTTGTTATTTGTTTATACTTTAATTCAAGGATATAGCTTTGCTTGACTGTATACCTGACTCTGTTTAACTAGACATTTGTTTGAGTGCACGCACACAACAGTGTAGTATATCATTGACTTAGTAGGGCTAGCTACTAAGTAAACATAGCTAGGAAGCATGATGGCCACTCAGCTAATTGGGCCACTTTAGACTTGTACTTTAATTGTTACATGCAATGAACAAAATAAACAATTAATTGTCAGCTAAAATTTCAGGATTGTGACAGTAGTGGCAGTAGACCACTGAGGCTGGCCTGCTTTAGCCAAACTGATAACACAGTTATCAGCAGAAAGTGTTTTAATCGCACACTCCAATAACTCACACTTCTACAGCACTCAGACATGTGGACAACCGCAGAGTGCACAACAGATAGCACCTCTGGAGTGGTCATAACATTCTTTGGCCTGAAGGTGTGACAGTGAGTGATGCATCAGCCATTGCTATGTGTTAAAACACGCATGCACGAACAGTCACACACTTATTTTTATATAGTGTCGGGACAGGGGGTCATACTCGCATGTCAAATATCTATTATACACACAGTGGGGTCCAAAAATCTGAGACCACTAATGAAAAAGCTTTTGTTTTGCATTCTTTTTTAAATGTAAGAATACAAACGCACACTTTCTTAGCCGCTTATCCTCCTGGATCACAGGGGGAGCTGGAGCCAGCAGTCATCAGGCAGAAGGCAGGATACACCCTGGACAGGTCACCAGTCCATTGCAGGGCATACACACGGACATATACATTCACATTCACACTCACACCTAGGGGGAATTTAGCGTGTCCAATTGGCGCAACCGCATGTCTTTGGACTGTAGGAGGAAACCAGAGCACCCAGAGGAATTCCACGCAGACACGGGGAGAACATGCAAACTCCACACAGAAATGACCCTGGTCACCCAGACAGGAATCAAACCCAGGCCCTTCTTGCTGTGAGGTGACGGCACTGCCCACCGCACCACCATGCCGCCCTAAATTTAAGAATCATTTTAACATTTTTTTTCATTACATATTATATTATCAGCTTAATAATTTGAGACAATTTCTTTGTATCCGAAATTTCTTTGTTCCCCTTTTGCTTTATGACAGCATGAACTTGGGCTGGACTCCACACATTTCTGCTAAAGCGTCTGAGGAGTGAATCACAACCACCTAAGAGTGCATCAATGGAAGGAATAAGACTTTAAAAAACTGGCCTTTTTGTAGAAAAGTCTTGGCATGTTCACATATTTGCTTAAAATTAAATAGAGAATTATGCAGAATTATGAACATTTCTTCTTCATTTTATTTGTTACAACTTTTCTTTGTTTTTAAATTTCAAAATAAGTTTCAAAATTAAAAAATTTTCTTTTGTTTTTTTCCAGGTTTAAATGAAAAAAGAAAATCTCAGATTTTCACAAGGGGTCTTACACCTTCGGACACAACTGTATATTACTGTGCAAAAGTCTTAGACAGCCAAGTTATTAAAAGCTATTTTATATGTAAGGGTTTCAAGTTTTGTGTGTCATTTTTTGGCAGTACATGTATTTGCCTGTAAAAACTCTACAGAACATGAAAATAAATACAAATAAACATACCTACAGTAGAAGGTAGCAGGTTTTTTAAAAAGCTTATTAATTATATTATTTAGAAGAAAACAGTTAGTAGAACTGAAGTTTGGCTTCTGACTTCACACTCCTCTCAAGTCATTACATGGATTTGTTAAAATCCATCAACAGCACACCTGAATTAATTTAATGAAGGATTGATTAGATAAACTAGGTATTGGATGGTAACTATTAAATATTGCCCTTCCTTGAGGAGAGCTTTGGGAATGATTAAGCTGATAATCTTGTAGATATAAAATCATAATGGATTGTGTGTTTGTCTTTATTCTAATATTTTTGTCAGTGCATTTTGTTAGTGAACATTTTAAGCTTAACCTGAAATCTAAACCTAATATTAACCAAAAATAAATATTTCTGACCCAAGTTTGAAAATTGATTTTTGTTTTTGAAAAAGTACTATACAATGTCAAAAGCATGTTATTGATACTGACCGATTAGATTAGATGTAGATTACCCCTGTCTGGTCCTACAAAGCCACTATATTTTTATCCAGAAAATGTACCAATGCAAACAAACACATACATATTATTGACCTTTTCCTTCAGGTCTTGACGCATGCCAGAGGGCAAGAGGAGTCTGTGGAAACCGAACTACATTGAGATGGACACTGGATCTCTTGAGTGAGTGCAACACGAGTCTCTCAGAGCAGAGCAGGGAAATGCCAACACCTGATAGGCTGCCTTCAAAGCACACACACATACCTATGTGCTTGGGATTCCGAGGGTTTGACCTAGCTTCCAGGGTCAGTGTGGTGATGCTGCTGGTGTCAGGAACCTTCGGTAACCTTTGGTAATCCCTACTGACCTTAACCTAGACCCCCACTCTGCTCACAGTGTATGGGAGCTAATAAGCTGCTAATAATCCAGCAAAATTAATGCAGGAGAGTCTGATATACGTCTGATTGTATTGTAGTCTATATTAATTAGAGAAGTCACCAAATTCATTAATGGTTGCATTATATATGATAAAATATATAGGCACTAAACTTGGCACAGATTGTGTTACACAAAGATGTGTGCAGAAGTATGTGAGACAAAGCCAGGCGTATCAAATCGGTCTGCTTATGAAGAAAGTTTGCTTGGAAGGAGTACGGCTATTGTTTAGAACACCTGTCACAAAGCAGGACATTATCTGGCCTGGTCAGTGTAAGCTCATCAATCATAGACAAGCTGTGCCACCCAAGACCAAGAAAAATGCGTCTGTGCTCAGCTCACATGACACTAATAACCACAACAGCCTACATCTCAACAGCAACAGTCAAAAGGCATTCAGCCAGAGGTCATTACTGGACCCATCAGCTTACAGCTCAGGTCTTTACTGTCATGTTTCAAAGTAAATTCATTCAACAAGGGGACAGTGAAAACCACTAATGTATGGCTGACAGCGAGTCTGGAATGGTGTCATAACATGGAACAGCAGCAACCCCCTCATCCTCCTTTCCATCCACTAGAGCTCTGTCCTTTTCTCTGCCTCCTCTTCAACATTTATACACATTTACTCTTGCTCTTTTTTTCTTAGGAAGAAATCTGAAAATGATTCCCTTTCTTTTCACTTGATTTGAGCTTTTCAATTCCATACAGTAAAGGAAAGAACACAAGAAAACAAATAAACGCTTGTCAAATATCGCATGTAAACGATGACTTAACTTACAATGACTGCAATGAATGCAAATAAATTTGCAGTTTTAAGCATAAAATAAATAAATTAGCTAGCTTTGGCAAGGCTAATGTTGGTCAGGTAACTAACTAGTCATGTAGATTATTTGTGCCTATGTTGTTATAATTTATTTCTGTAAGAGGCCGAACATACTGAATAATCTACAGGTGTACAGAATGATGTAGTTTCTCCATGATCACGTCCATGATTATTAATATAAATGTTATACTAACTGAGCTAATGCTAGCTAGCTTTCCCATTGATAAAGGACGTTTCTTTAATTAGATAGCTTTAGTGTGTTTCGTAAGCTATATTATGAAAATGATCTCTTTTACATCAAAATAACAAACGTATGGAGATTTCTCCTAAATCAAAATACATTTAATTCATACCAATGTAAGTGTTTATATTTGATGTAATTATATTGTTAATTTTGATGTCAGAGTTAAGATGGCAAGTGGGGTGTCAAGGCCTTATTTCAAGAGTAGCAGCTACCACCCTGTGCCACCCATGTAGCCACGCCCCTGTTATAAAGTGCACAAATACAGTAGGTGTACCTGATAAACTGGCAACTAACTGTATTAAACCTTATAATTTGTGATCAGCATCTTCTTTATTTTTTTAAGAAGGCAAAACATCCCCTTCGTTTTTTCATGAGTTTTAAAAAGTCGTACTAAAGAGGGGGGAAACTGATAGATAATGCCCATATCAGGTTGATGTAGCTGCAAAGCAGGCACCATATAGTGTAATGTGATAGTCTTATTAAGGCCTGTGGTGTGTGTTGCACCTGCTGTACACTTTGCATGTAGATGAGAGTGGATGGTAAATGAAGTGGGACCAGTACCTTCAGCACCTCACTAGTGGAAGCAGCTCCTCCTGGAAATATCTTTTCTATCTTCACCACTGGCTGAACCTTGGACTCCATCCCACCAGAAATGCTTATACCTGCCAGAAGAAGTAGAGAGAAATTCTATATTGCCAGAACAAAACCATGTATTTCCAAAATGGTAACTTTACAAGAGAAGGTAAACACATTCTTAATTTAACTGAAAGTTCATGCAATGAAATGTTATTCCAGGTCATTTTGGACCATTTCTATTGGTTCATTCATCAGAAAATATTCATATAAGTGCAGCTGCTTTGATGTAGAAATAAAATAAAAGTGGAGTTACCGTCGTTTGCAAAAGTTTGGGTGCCCCTGGTCAAATTATATGTTTTTTAAGTGAAAATATGTACACATCCTCTAAACAAATGTGGCACAAAATGTGGTACATTTTATATAGTATTAAAAGTATACAATAAAAATAGATTTATTTAAAAACAAATATGCAAAATGCAGAAAAATGCCATATTTACATATGTTCCCTGTAGAGTATTAGTTTATTTTCACTTAGAAAATCAGCATATAACTGTACATGGTTTTGATAGGACAGCAATGACATAATATATGTCAATTGTTTGCTCTGAGATGCATAAACCAAAGCCTAAAATTCAGTGGTCAGTTTTCATCATTGACAGTCGTGCTGCTCACCCAGAATTGTGCCAGCACGTTCCTAAATTATCCCAACCTACTATTAAACGCTCTCTGTAGCATTATTTAGATGTGTACAGGAAAAAGAGGTTTTGAATCCAAGCCATCTGTATTTGGAAGCACATTTGATCCCTTCATTTCCAGGGATTGAGCAAAAACTGGTCTGATTGCATGGCTGAGCTGCTTAGAGTAAATAATACAATACAGTGGGAAAGTAATGAATGCCTGCTTCTGCCACTGTTCCGCATAGCAGAGTGCTGCTGGGAGCCAGACAGTGTTTCCTATTGGAGGAGATTATGTTTCATTGAAGTTTTCTCATAATGACATCCGTCCATTGGCACAGTAGACCTCACTATGTTGGCCCATTTTTATCTCTGAGAGACATCAATGACAGAAAATGTGGGTTGATGACAAATCTTAGATTTAATGGTCACATCAATCCCTGTGAAGCTAAGACTTTAATTTTAGATGCTCATGTATCTACATTTTAGCAGATACATGATGCAATGAAAGAATGTTTGACTATGCCATCTTGTTATTGCAATATGTTGTAGGCCACTGATTGCACTGGGTGACTCACTGACCCCTAGTGGTGTGGTGGAATGTTGATCACCACGGACCAGGTGTTTAGTGAATGCTTTGCATCATGAACCCAGTGGGAATATAAGTGTTCTGATTGTTCATCCATTAATGTCCTACATAGTTCACTAACACAGATGAAATACATAGAACTTCACACCCAAACAGATTGAGAATACACTTACTGTCTGTTGTCCTGTACTTATTTGCATATTTTAGTGCATATTGTGCTGAATAGTTTATTGTATTTACTGACTCTCTGGACTGCTGTAACCTACACACTTGTCTGCTGCTGTTGTTTTAAAAGAAGCACTGTTTTCTGGAAATAGAATAATCACTTATTCAACACATACAGCCATATGCAAAAGTTTGAATACCATTGTTCAAATTTAATTTGGTTATTTTTTAATTTCATCATCTACAAGGAACAAATTTCATTTCTATTTATTTACTGAGAGCTAGCCTTATTAGAACATATAAGAAAAAATTAAATAAATATAAAATGTGCCATTACTTTTGCACAGGCCACTTTTTACATTTTATTTTTTTACCAATATTTTATCAGAAAGTAAACAGTATTATGCATTAAAATGTGCATTAATGTGTTCTATGTATAGTGTGTACTTATTTTTACACAGAAACCAACAAAACATGTGACCAGGGGTGCCCAAACTTTTGCATACAACCGTAGCTGATTGTAAGGGATGACAGTTTGATGATAATGTTTAACTTGACATGACTTGAGAATGTCTATGTAGACTCACCCAGGGACTGTTTGGTCTTGGAGATGGAGACAGTGGTCAGCTCATACTCCTGTGTTGACAGGTTGTCTTGACCATTTGCAGGTAAGCCAGTGTGTCCATTTACCTGTTCCCTCCTCACAGAGTCCTGTATAGTGTCTGATCCAAACACCTGCGTTAGCGGCGTTCGGTTCCGCCTGTGTGCACTCATAACTGTGTACTTCACCTCTCTTCCATTCACGGCTCTGCCGTGGCCGTTCCTGTAAGGCGACCTCCCGCGCTCTGGAGTGGTTTCTCCCCTATAGGAGTTTTCCCCGTAGTGTGCAGTCCGGGGAGAACCATTGTCCTGTCTTTGTGGGGAGCGCCCATGCCTCTCTGTGCTGTGAGAGGACTCGCTGAGTAGCCAGTTGGGACGAGCAGGACTTAAGGAATGCTGCCGGAGGGAGCCTGAGATGTAGCTGTCCACCGGTACATCCAGTAGAGGAGTGAAGGCCCGGGGTGGGGGCAGCCGGCCAGTGGGGATAGTGTCCATCCTCAGTCGCTCCAGCTCCTCCACCAACTGCCGATCTCTCTCCAGATCCTGAACAGCTTGCAGCTGGAAACCTCCCCTGTAGTCTGAGGCAGGACAGAGCCATTAAGGTCACTGATATATACACAAATATACCAATTTACACTACTGGTCAAACATTCTGAATCTTACTAACTTTTGTTATTTTATTTAACAATGGCTTACACGCTGCAGGAGTGAAAATTATATACAATATGTGTTTTGTTTGGAAGGGGATGTTGTAAACTAGGCAATGAAAGGCATTTTTAGATGGTTAAATCAATATTTAACATATTTTGAAAACAAGAAGAGGTTGTGATAAATAATAGTCTGTGACTTACAGTAATTTCATGTTATCAGCCTCAAGATTTGATCACCTTACAAGAAATTATTAGCAGTAGTAGTAGTACGTTTTGAAATGTGGTCAGCTCCATAATTATTGGCACTCTTGGTAAAGAAGAGTATAAAAGATCATGAAAAAATGTCCTTGGGGTCAATCAGCTCAATCTCAAACAGGAAATATAAAAGAAATCTAACCTTTAATTGAAGTGAATTTCATCTACAAAAATGAGAGGAAATCCTTCAAAATCACGTTGTACATTTTTGAACGTCCCTAGAAATTCTCATGAATTAAAATGTGTCATGTTCCCATTTATACTTCACTTCAGTCTAAATTTTTATGTCTACCTAAGTGTTCAGAAACTCCTTTAGTCTTTCATCAACAAGGGAAAGATTAGAGAATACACAAAGGAAATGAGATTGAAGTATGCTGACCTTCATGATCATCTATATAGAGAAAAACAGGATTCAAGCCATTCGTATAAAGACAGTGAGCTGTGATGCTGGGGCGCACACACACACACACACA
>JAILXH010203529.1:27866-38360 GCA_023558415.1 Piaractus mesopotamicus
CGTGCTGCTAGCTTTAGCATGCTAGGGTAAACGCCTGTGAAGGCTCCACCTTCAAAGCGAAAATTTGGAAGGGTTAGAGGGTCAAAGGGGTCAAAGGAAACAGCCGTTTGTTTTTTGAAGCAGAAAGATCTACTGTTCTACTGTCCCACATGGCAACAATTATTGCTAATCGCTAACAAAATACTATAAACAGATTTGTGAGGAGACAAAACTGCTGCACTGCCACCAGTTCAACTTACCAGTTGCAGTTTACTGAGCCCTGGCTAACATACAAGGGGCTCTGGGTCATTCCACCAGAGGGTTTCTGCTGCTGGGTAGCAGGTAGTAAAAAGCACAGTCATAGTACATAGGAAGCATTGCAGAACAGCACTAATGGACATCAAACTCAAGCTCATTTTATACTCTTATATAGATTTAGTGGAATAAAACTTTAAACATTATTTAGTGAATTTATCAGGTTTGGCATCAGCTAACTAACTTTTCACAAACTTGTTGTGCTTGTGTGTTGGGCTAAACGCTGTGAGGTGAAGTACAATGTGGCAACATAAGCTGGAGGAAACTGACCATGAGAATTTATCGTTTCCGCTTGAAGAGTTTAGATTGTCATTGGCCGCCTTGATCCATGTCAATTTTAAGCTTTGTGTCATTTGCTATGGATTTTATATATGGGCCTGAGTTAATACAGTAATAGTAAGATGCTGAGCACCTCTGCCTGGTCAATTCAATTGAGGGTCTATTTTAGGATTCTTTGAAGCTGTTGTTTAACACTCTAGTTTTGGATGATATCATAAAATGACCGTAAAACGACTACCCTGAGTGATCTCCCGTCAAAGTGCCACACTGTCCATGCTATTTGGAATCCAGTGCCAATACAATTTCTGTTAAGAGGCACGCTCCTCCCACAGGTTATAAGGTTGCAACTATCTCCCCCAGTCCATCTCTCGCTCACTCTCTCTCTGGCACGGACACACACACGGCACGGACATGTTACTTAAAAAGGCACAAATTGTTTAAAAGGCTGTCTCGGAACCATGTAATCAACAAAGTCGTTTGTCCAAACCACATATTTAAACCGAAAAGGCCAACAAACGATGAACATTCTGCTTAGAGAGTGAGCACAGTTACATGACTTACAGGAATGAGGTAATGCGCTGTTTCCTGACCTAATCTGGTCTATACAGAGATTGTGTGTGTTTGAGAGAGCGAGAGTGCTTAACAGATCGTGACCTCCACATTCCTGAAGGCTTATGTAAGATACATGGGCAAGCTTTTTTTTTTTTTTTCTTTGCTTTAAGAAAAGAGAGGGCGAGGCATTTTTTTTTTGGGTAGAAAGTCCATTGTACATCGAAACAGCGTTACTGTATTGACCAAGCAGAAGTTTACCAAAGCTATTCTTAGAATACCTATAGGGCGCTGTTTTTATTGTGGTAACCTGTAGGGCCGGTTTTGCCAATGCAGGTTAGGCCTAGTGTTGGGTTACTGCGCAGTCAGTGTGGAGTAAGCACACCACTGAAAGTCCTTATATTAAACCCAGTCCTGTTCTTATAATGTGGGCAAATGAGTCTGTATGTTCAGAACGTCTGACTGTGTATAAGTGTGTTGTGTACATGTTAGTCATGCATCTAACAGTAGAATTTTTTTAAAAATTCCATCTTTTTGTTCACATCAATGCGAAGTATGGGGCGGGTCTGAACACGTGCTTGTGTAAGCATGCGGCTTTGTGTATCTCGGTCTTCTCACCACATTATTATGGTGGGTGGGGCTGCAGAGACAGTTGGCATTCTTGTTTTCCAATACCAAAACCAGCTGCATAATACCGTATTTACATGACGCATCGTTTGTGTATCTGTTAATCTGCATCATCTCTGATCTCTGGATAAGTTTGCATTTATGGAATGTTAAAAATTTAGCCTACAGTGTATGAATAGGAGCGGTCAGGTATGTGTTGTTTTCATATGATTCTATGTAGAATGTACCCTACTGAAAGTAGGGTAAAAAAACTTCTTTTTTTTTTTAAAGTAGGGTAATCCCTATTTTCGTCTTTTTCCCCATTTCACTTTAGGTCTATCTCAGGAAGCATAGCTTAAGCAGGGTTCCGCAAAAGATTTTAGCTTCAGAAAACAAATGCGACCCCAGTTAACTTGTTTTACTTATGTGTGATGTTATTTAATGAACAAAAAGGAAATGCTATGCAAATATGTAGAAAGTAAAGCATTTACAATGATAAAAAGCAGCACTGTTGCCGCTGCCACCTTGTTTACACTTATTGGAGTAGTAATTGCTTCACATTCTTGATATCCATGTAGTGTGGATTGTTTCCTCTGCTGAAAAGTGATATTTTTAAGCAATTGATGCCACGAATGTCAGTTTTTTTTTTTAAAAAGTGACCCGAGAAGGAACTCTGCCAGAAGGCTATCGCTATTTGGTTGGAAGCTTGTCCCTGGTTGGTCCAAGAGCTGTTTATCCCAAACCTAAGCTGCCCTAGAGCAGCTTATACGTTCAGAATAAATTGCCATGACAATGTAACGTGGTAAATAGTGACAGAAAATCCAGGGTTTGATGAAACTGTGCTTTAACTTAGGTGGCTAAGCAAGTTCTTTTTTGCTGTTTTTGTGAAGTACTATGAACTGCATCTTAAGTATAAAAGGTGCTATGTGAACATTGCAGCCTGTAACTCCCCTCTTGTCCATTTTCTTCCCTCTCAGCAACCATGTCAGCTGCAGATAAGTACCTGTACGTGGACCGCTCCGTGGTGAACAACCCACTGGCGCAGGCGGATTGGGCTAGTAAGAAGCTCGTATGGGTTCCATCGGAGCGTCTGGGCTTCGAGGCCGGCTCAGTGAAGGAGGAGCATGGAGACGAGGTGCTGGTGGAGCTCGCCGACTCCGGCAAGAAAGTCCGCATCAACAAGGATGACATCCAGAAGATGAACCCTCCGAAGTTTAACAAGGTGGAGGACATGGCCGAACTGACATGCCTGAATGAGGCTTCCGTGCTGCACAACCTGAAAGAGAGATACTACTCAGGCCTTATCTACGTAAGTTACCGATACAGCTCTGTCACTGTTCTGCTACTGAGACTGTGCTTTACAGCCTGCTTCTGCTACATTGTCTGGATCTGAGCAATAAGATATTAAGGATTTCTTCAATAGTCTACAGCTTGAAGGGCCCATAGCCTAAAAACTAAGACAATGCAATGGTTATCGTATTTTTTTTTTTTTAATTGAGAAAATACTCACATTTGTGCGTTTCTTTGGTCGCTTGTGCAGCCATCTTGCCAGTTTTTCTTTTTTTCTCATATCACTCCGTTTGGAGTGAGCCTCTGGAAAAACCTCCTAACACTTCACCCAACCCCTCTATCTCAATAAAAATGGTACACCCTACTCCACAGGCGTGAACGTGCAAAATGAAGGGCTAAAGACTGTGTTAGGGGCAAGGGGAGAAATGGGATTGGGGGTTCAGGGACACCAGTGATTAGTTACAGTTATTAATGTACCAGTAGATCTGTTCATATTGTATTTTTGTGAGTAAAAGAAGAGTCAGTGGCACTATTATGTTTGTACTGTACTGTGCATATTGTTAGTGCTGCTATACCATGGTTTAATATCACTGCCTCTGCTAGAAACACTGTTAGACTCCTTGGGTAAAATTAAAGGGAAATTCTGCTCACATTTTCAACATTTCTAGATAATTCTGCATAATTCAAGAGGTGATGAGATGTAAACAAAGTAATTAAGAATGGTTTGGTGTGAAACTGTGCATTGTAGAGAAACTACCTACTCAAATTATTTTATGATGATGGCAATAGGAACCAAGAGACTGGAACCAAACATCACTATGTCTCAAACATTTTATTTACTATCCAAAGGACCTGTGAACATACGTGTGTCCTCTAAGTTTTTATAAGTAATGTAGATGATTGTTTTGATACTGTTTGTTATATTGTAGGCCAAAGGCTGATCTCAGATCTGTCATAAAAGCGTTTCAGGCATCAGGCAGCTTTTCCGTAATCATTTCTTGTAATCATTTCTTGTAATAACTTTCTGTGAGGTAGCTTTTAGAGACAATAAATACTTGAGGCGCCTGGTTCCTATCACCACCGCTGTGAACAATTGTGACTGAATAAGTTTCTCTGGAATGAAGCATTTCATATCAAACCGCTTTGTCTTAACGATTTAATTATGCAGACGTTTTGAAAAATCTGTAGAAATTCCATTTAAAGAGCCATCTCTGAGGCTAGTGGAGGATTGCCAATCATGCTGCAAGACCACTGCTAACTGATATAAAGTGACTGCTCTGAACCTTCTCCGCCCTCCTCCTTACATGTTGTGTAATAGCCTTTTTGAACTTTGAAATAATTTAGCATTTTATATTCTATGTTTGTTGTGGCAACAGTTATTCAGTTAGAGAGAGAAGAATTCATGTATTTAACTGAAGACTGTGGAGTTTGTGCAGCTGCTAAACGAGATGTGGTAGGTAGGGGTGTGTGGGTGGGTGTGTGTGTGTGGGGGGGGTGTGGGGGGTGTGGGGGTCAGGTGTGGTGGATCAGTCTCAGGTCCCCCTGAACACCATCTGAGCACAGGTCCCCCAAAACGCTCCCTTAATTAGTCATCTCAGAATCACTCAGACTGACCACACAGACACACACTTGCACACAACAAAGAGAAGGAGGATCTCTCTCTCTCTGTCTCTCTCTCTCTCTGTCTCTCTCTGTCTCACTCTCTCTCTCTCTCCCTCTCTCTCTCCCTCTTTCTCTGTGTGTATGTGTTTGGAGTTTTGTGGTAAACAGGAAACTCAAGGGAACAATATGTAAAAGGGGGGAGGGAGAAAAGGACCTCCGGAGAGATGGAGAGAGAGTGAGAACGAGAAAAAGAGTGATGGAGTATAGAGGGGAAAAAGGAAAAGAGGGAGAATGAAAGAGAGAATTCTAGAGAGAGAAACTGTAAAGAGAGGGTGAGTGACAAAGAGAATGAGAGTAGAGTGGTAGAGCGAGAGAAAAGTGGCTAGAGAGAGACTGAGATTGAGGGGTAGAGAGAGGGGAAAAGGGAAAGAACGGCAGATTGCAGGACCTAATGAGAGACAGAACTGGATGGAGAGAGATGGAGAAAGAGAAGAAGGAGGAGAGAAAAACTGGAATGGGAGGAATGAGGAGGAAGAGACTGGGGGACAGAGAAAAAGAAAGGGAGAGAGAATGAGAGATTGAACCACATGGAAGTATAGAAAGAAATAGAAGGAGAGAAAGAAGGAAAGAATTAGATGGAGAGAGACTGGGGAGAGAGAGATTGAGGGAAGGGAGAGAGAGAGAGAGACTGGGGAGAGAGAAAGAGAGAAACAGAGAAAAAGACTGGGAGAGAGAGAGAATGAGAGAAATCAAACAACAAGGGAGGAGAGAATGAAATGGAAGAAGAGAAAGAATTAAAGTGCGAGAGATACAGGCAGAGCGAGAGACATAGGAGAGAGAAAGACTGGGAGAGAGATATGGGGAGGGAGAGACAGCCAGACTGGGACAGGGTGAGAGAGAGACGGGTGCAGCTGTTAGTGTGTCTCAGTGTTTGAGGGGGTGTAGAGTATTTAACCTGAACACTTACATCCAACAGACTGAATTTGCATGTCGTGGCTGTGGATTCACTCTGTTACTCTCCTGATCTGACCACACGGTCACTGCTGCACTCTGAGAGAACTGTGCGTGAGAGTGCTGGAGGTTGTTAAAGGAACAGTTTGACTAGAATCAAAGTTTCCCCCTTTACCCCAGCTGGAGTGAGTCAGTTAAGACATGTTTGCCGTCTGAAGTTTGCACTGGATCTGTGAGTAGGACTGATTATTGCTAGGAACGTCACGATAAAAGCGTCACGATACAAGCATCACGATATGATAAGAAGACATTTTTGGTCAATGTTTACACTAAAATTAATTAAAACTACAATAATGAATAAGTAAGTGTGGTTGGAGAGCAATGTTTTTTTTTTATTAATGTTCACCTTTTAAAAAGTTATATGAATAAATACTAACAAGATGTAAATTCCATCTATGTTTGCCATCTGTTGAATATTGTAAACGTCGCTCCCTCAGACTCTCAGGAGTGCCTCTTCTACACTCACGTAAACTTGTGTAAAAATAAATTCATAAATATCGATAAAGCTCTTATTGATGAGCATATAACCATGAGCTTAGTGTTACTGTCAATAATTTTGTAATTGTATAGCACCTGCCAGAAACACAATATTGCTTTACAATAATAAAAAAGGAATTGGAATGAGAGTGATTTTTAAACAAAATAGGTGTGCAAAAAGGAAAGTCTTCAGAAAGTCTTCTAAAGGAGAAATAAAAATGCAGTCTGAGAGATTAGAGCAGAGAATAATGACGCCTCTTATGTTTAAAAAAAAAAAAAAAAAGCTGGATGGTGAAAGATGCATATTATGAATGGAATCAACCTAAATGAGTCAAAATGAGGGAGGTTTAGACGGAGAGGGTCTGAAAGAGGGGATTAGCATCATGTGTAAGTGCTGCCTCTGGTGAATGTTGAAGGGGATGATTAGGAAATGAAAGAGTAAGACCTAACAGTCGTTTTTCCCCTATGACTTAATCGCTACTTCTTTTACACCTATTCATTAGACCTTGATGGAGTCATGTGTAAAAAGCTGCTGGAATTACAGGCCTCACTGAGAAGGCCATATTCAGCTGCAGGCTTTCTGCTTTGCTTGGCTTCCTTCACTGTGTGGTGATGCTCTGGTTCTTAGGCATTCATTACCGCATGGTAGACGGATCACTTTACAATAAATATGCAGTCTCTCTCTCTCTCACTCTTTCTCTCACTCTTTCTCTCTCTCTTTCTCTCTGCAGACATACTCTGGACTCTTCTGTGTGGTGATAAACCCCTATAAGAACCTGCCCATCTACTCAGAAGAGATTGTGGAAATGTACAAGGGAAAAAAGAGACACGAGATGCCCCCTCACATCTATGCCATCACAGATACTGCATACAGAAGCATGATGCAAGGTGAGTGTCCATATAACCACAAGTGTAGTTTACACTGGGGATAGAGAGGACACCCCTATCCACCCTCTACACCCCCACATCACTACACCGTCTACATCACTAACATATAAATCAGTGGGTTGCACCCATTTCCTTAGTTTTCCTACACCTAGTCTCATAAACCAGACTTCTGACCATCCACTAAAACTCTAGTTGCATACCAAGGCCAACAACCTACTTTGACAGGAAAGGAAATACATATATACACCTCAAGCGCCTTGTACACCCAGAAACCACGCTCACTTTTGGTTATTAATTTAAAATAAGTTATCAAAAAAGTAATGAGGTTCAAAGTCAAGGTGAAATTTTGATTGTCACCCAGCCCTAGTCATAAATATAGCCACAGATGTACACACCAATATGTCCAAAAGGTAGAAAACCGCCCTTTGTTTATTCAGTTTCCATCAAAACAGCTGTTAAGTGCAAATGGTTTATTTTTCAGTGTCAAAGGAAAAAAAACAGAAAACACATATGTAGCAGGAAAGTACACAGAAATCTCAAAAACTAACTTTTTTTTCCCATATTTGCCTTTATTACAGCTTTTTTGTGAGACTCAGTTTCATATTTGCAGAGAAATCTGCAGAGATATTCGTCCACACCTCCAAAGTTCAGTCTTAGAAGTTGGTTGTGTTTTTTACATCTCTCAAATCAAGTGCTTCTAAATGCAGTCGGTGATGTTACGCCTTTGGGTGTTTTAAGATCGGAAACTAGGAGCTTGATTTATTTTTTTTTTTAGTAACCCCCCCTTCTCTAAAAGATTAAAGCTTTAAGTACTGTTTATTTGACATGCAAAATAACCAATCACAGACTGTTATTTTAACATGACGTGTATCGGCAGATAAAGGCAAGCCTAAAAGATAAACATATGGTAAACAAATGGGTGTGTGCCAGCAAATGTGTGAAAATTACTAAATGCTTCCCAGAAAACTGAATAACTTTTTCAGATGTGAAAGCAAACATCTTGGCAAACTTTTTCAGTCTATCGACTGTATCCCACTCTGAAAGGCTTACTTGTCAGCATGGCGTATCAAGCAGGTAGCTACTTGCAACAGTGTGTTATAAAACCCGCTGCATGGTTTGCGTTCGCACGGACATGCAGATGGCCAATCAGAATGATGGTGACAAAATCCCAGCAGTTGTTTTCGGCTTATCTTACTGTGGCACGTACACAGGGCATCTGATCCTGAGAGTACACTACAACCATTTCTATGGTTTCGCTAGTAACATGTTTTAAGAAGTCCTGCACTTTCACTGGCTCTCCACTTCAGAAACAGACTGCACCCTCGTTTTACACATCTGACTGAAAGATCACTTCGTGTAACACATCTGAACCCTTTATCCCTGAGGAAACTTGTCTAAACACACACAGACATCCAAACAGGTTCAAGTGCACATTAAAACCAGATCTGATGTGAGCGCAGCAGCTTTAGTCCCTTCACCAGCCTTCGTTTTGGCCATAGCAGAGCAGCAAGAGACAAAGAAGGCAATTTCCCAAAATCCCCTGCAGGCTTTAATAAGGTTCCCTTAGTCCATCTTGAAGATGTTCTAGTAAGCGAGACGCTGACCTCGATTTCCATCTCTCACGTATGCTGGTGACAGAGCCAGGAGGAAAGGAGCTCTGTTTAATGCAGTGCATTTCTCTGCTTTTGTGGTTTGCCTGTCAAAAGTTTGAAGACACAAAAAGAAAAGACCTGTAAAGATTTTGTTAAATGAATTTATAATTTGGGAATATTTTGCATCCCTCAAACCCTTTTGACCTAAAGGTGGATTAAACAGCTTAACGGTTTGATTGCTATCACAAGGCTGTAACGTTTGCAGTTTGGCATTATTCCCAAGGTAGCATTTTCACCAATAAGACAGAATTCTATACTTTTATAGTACTGACCATATTGCTTCAAGACTACTGAAGTATCACTACTATTATCAAAAAAATGTCGTTGTCATTTAGTACCAAACTGCAGTACAAGTAGTCACTAGCATTGGTGAGCCATTAAACATGATAGTTCCAAAATCTAGACTGCTGATTGGCTGTCTAAATGTAAAAGAATGTGTCGATAAAGTATTGTTCAAGAATTCGTATCAAAGTCAGTTGTGTAGATATTGTATCAAAGGTATTGTATAGGTATTGGTATAAGACAATTTTTGAACAATATCCGTCCCCATCACAAATATTGCCACAGATATAGTCAGTTTCCACTCAATTTCCACTTGAAACGGCCTTTGGGTAGAAAGTATGAATTTTTTCAGGTGATTTTTAAAAAAAAAAGCAGAAAACATATATTTAGCAGAAAAACTTAAACCTTAACAACTAAATAAATCAGCACATTTGTTCAGTATTTAGTGTGTCTACCCTTTGCCTTGATTACAGCTTCCATTTTTGGGAGGGGCGGGGGGGGCTAGCTTTCATTTTTTCAAAGAAATCTGCACGGATATTTTTTCCATACCTCCAAAGTTCAGTCTTAGAAGTTGATTGCATTTTCTGCTTCTCACGAATCAAATAATACCAAACAGATTCAGTTATTTTGGGCTCTGTTTGGGGAAACTCCTGCTCTTTACTGAATTTATCTGATGTCAGAAATATTTTCTGAAAAATGAATAACTTGTACGCAATAGACCTTTCCAATAAAGTAAACAAAGGCTGGTTTCAGACTGGGCTCTGAATTGTCCCCAAACTTTTGATGCACCTTGTAGATTCTGGCTGGTGTTTGTAAATGCCTTTTTTTTTTTTTTCTTCTTGGGCCTCTGATCATCAGAGCAGTGCTCCAGCACATTTTCGAAGACGTTTGGATTGTTCTTTTCTAGAAATAGCATGCCCAAGTGAGTTGAGTTTTCTTGGGTGTGGGTGGGTTTGTACAGCAGTGTTCACTTCCTCTTTTAATAATAGCAGTAAGTTTTACATATATTGTGCCTTTCACATGCACAAGGTCACTTGTGTGATAAAGATGTCATGGTGTTCTCAGGTCAGTACTCACCGCAGAGAGGAAGATGTTCTTGTCTTTTTAGCTGCTGTGGTGAGGGTGGTGTTCTTGCGTTGTGGAGCAGAGGTTAAACTGATGGTTGAAAGGCAACTTCTTTTTCCAGTCACAGGAAGCCGGATATCAGTTTCCTGTATGTGGGCCAAGCACGTCCTGTTAGCAAGACAAAACTCTGGGGCTTGTGTGCGGTAGATAACGATTGTGTTCAATGTAATGGGCTTTATCGAACAACACAAAACTGCACTCAGAATATATTTTCCCTTTTATGAGTGGCTACTGTGAAGTCGTTCAGTTACAGCACTCTTTCTAGTGAAGTTTGAAACTGCTAATGTGGCCCATGCATTAAAATGTAAATGGCCCGTTTACCTTACACAGTCAGTCAATTTAAAGTCAACCTGAAATCATCACTGAACCGAACATAAGCTTGGTTGTTATGCTCAGGTTAAGCGTGATTCATCATATCATATATATATATATATATATA
>JAILXH010203559.1:0-11798 GCA_023558415.1 Piaractus mesopotamicus
TTTTCTTTTAAATCTTTTCCCTCAATTTCTTTTTCTTTTTCCCATTCATGTTGTTTTTGCTTTCTAATCTGCTGTAAATACCAGGCTTCCTCCATTGATGCAATTGTTTTCTCCCAATATTTCTGTTGTTTGTCTCTCCTCTTTTCCTCCTCCTCCATCCTCTTTATCCACTCTCTCTGCTGAATTAACTGCAGCTCTTGTAGCTCCTTCTTTTTACTTTCCTCCGCATGCTGGATTTTCTCTTCCAGCTCCTTTCGTCTTTTCTCCTCCTCTTCTGCCTTCTGTTTATAGTCCTGCTGTAACTTCATTAGTTCTTCTCTTACATTCTTCTCCATGTCTTCTCTTTCTTTCTCAAACTTCTCTCTTTCTTCTTTCTGTTTCTTCTTCCATTCTTCTTCTTTCTTTCTTCTTTCCTCCTCCTCCTGATCTCTCCGTCTCTGATCTTCCTCTCTTTGTTTCTCCCACCGTTGTCTGTTCTCCTCTCTTTCTCTGTGAATCTCAGCCATCCACCCTTGCATCTTTTTCTCATCTTCTTCTCTTCTTTTCTTTATGTCTTCTCTTTGTTTCCTTTCCCTTTCGGTCATCTCTCTTTTTATCTCCAGTTCTTTTTCTTTAAATTCTTTCTCTCTTCTTCTCTCTTCTGCTTCTTGTTTTTCTTTTTCTTTCTGTATCTCTATTCTCATACCCTCCATTTCAGCTTCATATTTGGCTTTCAGTCTTTCTTTCTCTTTTTCTATCTCCTCCTCTTTCTCCTTCAGTATTCTCTCCTGTTCATCTTGTAGAGCTTTCTCTACCTGCTGGAACATCTCATTAGTGTAGCAGCTTCCTCCATTCACTGTCACCATGGAGTCGATCTTCTCCAGTAGATTAGTGACCTGGGTGGAGCTGCTTTTATTGCTGTTGTTGAGCACATGATATCTGTTACCAAAGTCGAACAGAAATCTCTTCAAGGTTGGTCCAGACTTCTCTAAGTACTGTTCAATTGTGTTTCCTTTTAGAAAATCTCCTTTACTGAAGACCACTATAGTGTACATTTTACATTTTTCACCAAATGTATCCTTGATCATATTCACTGTGTCTTGCTCTTCTTGGGTGAAGCGCTGTCCGATGCTCAGCACCAGCAGGAACACATGTGGACCTGGAGCTGCCATGGAGATGCACTTAGTGATCTCTTTAGTGACCTCCACATTAGGAACATTAGTATCAAACAGTCCTGGAGTGTCAACCACAGTGATCTGCCTCCCATGTATGTCAGCTGACTCTTTCTGACACACAACAGTAACTGATCCACCAATATCTTCCTTAAACACGTCCTCTTTCCCCAAGATGGTGTTTCCTGTCGCACTCTTCCCAACTCCAGTCTTCCCCAGCAGAACAATTCGCAATGCCTCAGGGCTTTTTGGTGAACCTGTACAGGGAGAGATCATTGAACTTTCCATTATCCCAGATTGGTGCCTTTTGGTTAGACAATCAGACAATTTTAAGATACCCTGAATCACTAAACTGAATCTCTTAAATTTAGCATTCAGTTAAAATTATACCTTTCTTTATGTATTCATCTTCTTATTTTAACTATGTTGCAGTCTTTGATTATTTTTTTATCAATACTTATTTTGTTTTATTTCTGTTAATAAGCAATAATAGTAATGGACAAAAAGCACTAAATTCCACATTATTTTCTTTGATTTCTATGACAGAACTTCATTGCTTGCCTGTAAAGCACTTTTTATACAGCTACTACCTTAGTGAAATTTAGTGCACTTTAAAGAGACACCGAACAGACCAGACCCGGAGAAAGAAGCAGAGATAGAAGACACAGGTTTCCACATAGAAATGAAACATGGGAGAATCACCCAGCAGAAGACAGAAGAAGCCATCAGACAGACCAAGGGAAATAAGGTACCTGGTGAAGACAGAATCACTGCAGACGTGCTGAAGGCAAACTCCTCTACAAGCGCCAAGGCACTAGAAGAACTTTTAAACAAAGTGTGGGAGGAAGGGAGAGTCACTGAAACATGAAGGAAAGGCATCATTGTAAAGCTACCAAAGAAGGGCGACCTGTCGGTGTGTGGCAACTGAAGGGGCATCAACCTACTATCAGTACCAGGGAAGATCTTCTATAGAGTCCTGTTACAGAGAATGAGACAAGCCATCGAGAGGATCCTTAGAGAAGAGCAGGGAGGATTCAGAAGTGGTAGGGGATGCACAGATCAGATCTTTGTTTTGTGCACCATAGTGGAACAGTCACTTGAATGGAACTCATCATTCTACATCAGTTTCATCAATTTCAAAAAGCATTTGACAGCATCCACCACCCCTCGCTCTGGAAGATTCTTGGAGCATATGGATTTCCAACAAAAGTCATCAACATCCTGAGAGACATGTACGCCAACAACCAGTGCTGTGTGCGACATGATGGGCTACAAAGTGAGTGGTTCCATGTGAAAACTGGAGTCAGACAGGGCTGTGTAATCTCGCCTGTACTCTTCCTCATTGTCATCAACTGGGTGATGAGAAAAGCCACTGGGTGATGAGAAAAGCCGAAGACAAGTCAAGGGGGGTCGTATGGGGACTGACTGCCCGACTCAAAGACACAGACTTTGCGGACAATATCGCCATGTTTTCCCACAGCCAGAAAGACATCCAAGAGAAAACAGACAGGGTCGACCAGACAGCAAGAAGCGTGGGGCTTAAGATCCACCCTGACAAGACCAAGGTGATGAAACTGAAGAACAAGTACGCAACTAAAACCAACATATGTGGAGTGGAGCTGGAAGAAGTACAGGACTACAAATACCTTGGCAGTCACATCTCAGCCAACAGCAACATCGAAAAGGAGAACCCAACCAGAATTGATCTTGCAGCACGAACCTTCAACAAGAGATCCACCAGCTCACCCAAGAACGTGACGGGTGGAGAAGATATATTGGCACCTTATGCTCCAGTTGGAGCGAAGAGGATTAACTACCTAGCTAACTAACCTTAATGAAAGGGGGGGAGGAGGTATAGAATTAGGAAGTATAATTAATGGAATGTCCAGTCTCAACAATGCACTTTCATTGTCATCTGTCACAGTACTGCATTACGATATCATGATATCATGATGGATTTTTATACTGTTATTTTTCACTTATATTTTGGAGAACATAAAGAATGATAATTTGGAAATTTCAAGTATAACTTTAAAACATCTATACTACGTGCTCCTCAAATGAGGAGTAATATGTCAGACATGTCAACTCTGATACCTAGTACAAAGCAACTGAGTTCACAGATTTTGCAAATATATGCTTTTTCCAAATCCAAAAGAAAGTTAGGACAGGAGCATATTTACCACTGTGTTACTATCCTCTTAACAGCACTTAACAATAGTTTGGGGACAGAAGACAGAAGTTCCAGATCCAGTTTTGAAAGTGGAATTTTTGTCATTGTTTTACTATACAAGTCTTAAGCTGTGCAACTGCTTAATAATGCACCACCATTTTTTAATAGGAGACAGTTCTGGACTGCCAGCAGGCCAGTCTAGGACCTGCTCTCTCTGGTTATGTAGCCATTTTGATGTAAAACGTAAAATATTTCTTTGCGTTGTCATGTTGAAATAAGATGTCTAGAAAGCCTCCCCCTCCCCACCTACCATGACTGATGCTGGCTTTTGAACTTTATGCTGGTAACAATCTAGATGGTCCTTTTTTTCTTTCAAAAACACAACATCTATTATTTCCATTAGCAATATAAAAGTTTGACTTGTCAGACCACAATACATGTTTCCACTGTGCATCAGTCCATGTCAAATGAGTTCAAGCCCAGAGAAGTCATCAGCGTTTCTGGACGTTGTTGACATATGACTTCCACCGTGCATAGTACAGCCTTAACTTGCATTTGTTAATGCAGCAATGGATGAACAACAGTTTGCATTCCCAAGCTCATGTGGTGATCTCCATCACAGAGGTAAGCTAGATGCTGGATGTATATTTTATACACCAGCATCCCCTATTTAATATGTTTTAAAGTGCCTCTGTCCCAAGTTTTTGGGAAACTGTTGCAGGTCTCAATTTTAGAATAAGCGTACGCAATAAAGCTGATAAAATTAAACATTACATATCTTGTGTTTGTACTTTTGTGACGCTGTGCAGATTGTAAATAAAAATAGGATGTAGTGATATGCAAATCATCTAAACCATATTTTTAAAAGAAAATACTACAAAGACAACATATCAAATGTTGAAATTAAGAAATGTTATTGTTTTTTGAAAAATATATGCACATTTTGAATTTGATGCCGACAACACATTACAAAAAAGTTGAAATGGGGGCATGTTTACCACTGTGTTTCATCAGCTCTTCTTTTAACAACACTTCGTAAGTGTCTGGGAACTGAAGAGACCAATTGCTGTAGTTATGAAAGTGAAATGTTTTCCCATTCTTACTTGATATAGGATTTTAGCTGCTCAACAGTTCAGGGTCTCATCTGTCGTATTTTTCATTTCATAATGCACCAAATGTTTTCAATGGTGACAGGTCTGGACTGCAAGCAGGTCAGTTTAGCACCCAGACTCTTTGAATACAGTGCAATGCTGTTGTAATACGTGTACAATGTGGTTTGACATTGTCTTGCTCAAATAATCAAGGCCTTCCCTGAAAAAGACGTTGTCTGGATGGCAGCATATGTTGCCAAAACATGTATATATCATTCAGCATGTGCATTAATGCACCCCTATACCATCATAAATACTGGCTTTGAACTGTGCATTGATAACAAGCTGAGTTGTCTTTAGCCTAGAGGACACAGTGCCCATGATTTCCAAAAAGAAACTCATTCATCCGACCACAGAATACTTTTCTACTTCCCCTCAGATCCTTTTAAATGAGATCAGGCCCAGAGAAGGTGGCGGCGCTTCTGGATCTTGTTTAAATATAGTTTCTTCTTTGCTCTTTATAGTTTTAACTTGCATTTGTGGATGCAGCGACAAACTGTTTTCACAGTGGTTTTCAAAAGTGTTTCTGAGCCCATGCAGTGATTTCTACTACAGAATCATGTCTGTTTTTAATGCAGTGCCACCTGAGGCCGCAAAGATCATGATATTATGTACTATAGATGATAAAAAGCAAAGGTTTTTGCTACTATACATTGAGAAATGTTATTCTTGAATTGTTGCACTGTTTGCCTGAGCAGTCTTTGACAGAGTGGTGAACCCCTCCTCATCTTTATTCTGAAAGACTCAGCCTCTCTGGGATGCTTTTTTATACCCAATCATGTTACTGACCTGTTGCCAATCAACCAACAGGTGTTTTTTAGCATTACGCAACTTTACCAGTGTTGTTGGTAGCAAATGCAAAATGGGCATCTTTTTTTCAAAAAACAATAGATTGTCTCAGTTTCAACATTTGCGATGTTGTCTTTGTATTATTTTCAATTTAATATAGCGTTTAAATGATTTGCACATCATTGCATTTTGTTTTTATTTACATTTTGCACAGCGTTCCGACTTTTTTGGAAATGGGGTTGTATATCAGTACTGGTCAAAGTGGATTTTTAAATTACTGCTCTCTGTTTTTATTTGCATTTTACCTACTATACCTTTACTATTTTACAGTTACTATTTTTTATTCCAAACATTTTTGGAATTGGGTTTGTATTTGCAGAGTAATTCCAAAGGCCTTTTTTTGAACTAATGGCTTCTGCATGATCAACTCTGATATTTCATCCACACTGTTACATTATGAAGCCTGAGATGAACATATAAGGCCATATTACTAGAAGAAGGCAGATCAATAATTTATTCTGAGACAATGAGAAAATTATGTAATTATAGTTTTTAAAACGTTTTTAAGGTGTGCAACAAAATTTATAAAACAGGATATAAATGTGCATATAGGACTATGAAAATTGTTTTTGAAAATACATTTGAATCACACCTTAATAACTGAATGAATGCCAAAACCCTAAGTAAACAATCCATGAATTTTAATATAAAATACAATATATAGACTTTTATTTAAAATACACACTATTTGTGGACGTTTATATAAAAAAGAACTCACCTGAATGTTGCATATTGTACTGATTTTTACAAAAATTAAAACTTACCTTGCGTTTGACTCCAGTTCCTCCATTCAAGATCACTGATTTTCTGTTGTAGGTTTTGAATGTGTTTTTTGTACTGCAGCTGTGTTTTAACCTGGGCTTCTACATACATGTCCGTGGTGTACAGGCTCCCTCTGCTCTCTGTATGAAGCATCTCCAAACATTTAATCAGCTGTGTTGCATCTGTTTTGCTGTCCAAAAATTTGTATCGTCTGCCAAAAGCCTTTATCACTTTCTTAACACTGCCATCCAGTTCTTTGCTCTGAGATTGCCGGCTGATCAGGACTATAGTGTGCTTGTTGATCCTTGAGCTGAAGATTTTCTGGATCATCTCCATTTCTCCTTTGTCTTCATCAGTGAGGCGGCCTTCAGAAATGACTATGAAAAAGGCATGAACTCCAGGATCACAGAGAGAGACACAGTGGAAAGCCTCTTGCATCACTTTCTCCTCTGAGAGCTGAGTGTTGTAGAGAGCTGGCATCTCCACCAGAGTGACCAGATGTCCAGACACTTCTCCCTCCCTCCTCACACACACTGAGCTAGACTTCTCTTTCACTTTCTGGTGAGATGTTGAGATCTTTTTACCAAGTAGAAGTTTAGATATTGAGGTCTTTGTTTCATTTTCCCTCCCAAGCAGGACTACGTTTGATCTTGGTTTAGATCCTGAAAGAAAAAAATTTAATTTTTGTCAACTCTTAAAAAACTAATAATACCATTTGGAAAAAATAAGAAAATTTAAACAGGAAATATAGGTAAGTTAATTGTGGCTGAAATCTGCAGATATTACTTTATTAAGACTTGTATTTCGTTCTATTTTAGATCTCAATTGAGCACAGCCTTCAAGCAGCCCATTATTACATGAAACTATACTAGTCCAAAATGGCAGAAATGTTTCCCACAGTACCCATGTCATATCAAACCCACAGTCTATAAAAACACAAGATGTCTGTGATTTCTGCAATAATGTACTGTGTTCAAGGCAGAAAGATACTTTCAATGTGCTTAACAGTTTTGTACAACATCTTGTGCTGAATTCTGTGAAATATTTACAGTACAGATTATACTGGGTCAAAGACCTGATACAGTAACAATATTTTTATAATATATTAATGCATACAGTTTTATCAGCCGTACAGTAAAAGTAGGCACTAAAAATACTCTTCTGACACAGAAACCCTGTGGGCACAAGTCAGCTGAAGAGACGCTGAGAAGACGTCTTCCTCTAAAGTCAGCCAACAATCAAAACGTGGAGGTTTTAAAGATGTTTTTTGTGATGTCTTTGAAACTGGGCAACACTGCTGCCAGTAAGGTATTGTAAATTAACAGAGTATTCCTTTACTGTGTACAAGCCCAGAAAAAGTAGTCAAGTGTGCCCTTTGTCCATTCACAAAGCAGTATTAAAAATATTTTCAGCTTAGATCAGCCAAACTCATTCTAGACCTTCACCAATCAATACTGTCCCAACAGTGAAGGGAGTATCATGTAAGAGGGTTCTTTCTCAGGGGCTAGAAAACTTTAAAATATAGATCAAAGAGGCACAGTAGAAAGCCTGATACTCATAATCTGGAGTAACACTGTCCAAAGAACTAAAGAGTTTCATCAAATTTGTGAAGATTACTAGAAAAAATGGTTCCATCTAATACTAAGTTAATCAGTCGATTGTTTATAAGGGACTTTACCCAATCAAGCCCATGTACTACACAGTGCTGTGAAAATTATTTGCCCCAAGTCCAAGTAAACACAAAATGCAGCTTTTAAATGATGACTTCATTACTTGAATGAAAAATGCTGTTCAGATGAAATTGAAACAATTCTGCAAAAAAGTGTTCCTCCACAGTGATGTAAAAGATTCATCGCAAGTTATCGCAATTGTTTGATTGCCATTGTTATTGCCAAGGGTGGTACAACCAGTTATTACAATTGGGGAGGTAATTACTTTTTCATATGGGTAATGTAGGTTTTGAATAAATCTTTAATATCTATAATATTCTATCTTTAATAAACGGAACGATCATTTAAAAGCTGCATTTTGTGTTTACTTACGTTGTTTTATCTTAAAATTTGTTGGATGATCAGAAACAAGTGTGACGAATTAGCAAAAATAGAAGAAATTGGGTGAGGGGCAAATACTTTTTCGAAAGCACTGTATAACTGCTGCACCACAAGGTGTAACTGCAAATTTGACTGGTGAATAGGAAGCCAACTTCAGTACTGTGTAACCACAGTGCTTTAGATGCCAAGCTTTATAGATGCTAAGCTTTAAGCTGTCAGTTTTCAAGACACCAAGACTATTAGTATAATTAATATTGGTTTCTACAACGTGGACATTTTTTTTTATAACATTTATTGCCAAATAAGAGTGACGAACATTCTCCCATATTGTGAAATTTAAACTAACATTATTGTGTGTTTTGAAGTTGCTGCCAACACTGCCGTATGATGTAAATAAAAAACAGCAGGCAAACAAGTTCAGCCACAGGAAATAACAGCACTGTAAAAAGCTGAAGACCAAAGGTATAGTAAATGCACTTGTTTTTAAGTCGAGGGTGAAATGTACACTTGGGAAACACATTTTGAAATAAGATTTGAATGTGGAAAGACTGCAATACTGTTTGACATTAGACATGGGGCTTTACATAGACAGCAACAATATTAGAGCAGACTCGCTTACCAAGACTGTGGAAGTCAGACAGATGAATGTTAAGCATACCAAGTGATGACCTGAGAGTGGGGTTATAAGAGAGAAGCAGGTTAGATAAATAAAAACGTGCAAGGCTATAGAGCGCAGGTTGTAAATGAGCAAGAGAACCTTGAAATCAATGTGATATTCTGCAGGGTGGCAGTGAAGGTTTTGGAGAACAGGTGCAATGTCATGCCAGGACGGTGTGTTATTGGGAAGGCAAGCAGCAGAATTCTGGACCAAAAGCTGCTTTTGTAGAAACGAAGAGCAACTGCATGCTAGACAGGACTTGCAGTTGTGTGGGCGTCTGAAGATAAAACGGGAAAAATTGATTGAGCAGTGTAGTGGATAAGACAGGATTAAATCCTTGCAACTGTGGAAAAAAAGAGGCTTTAAAATAGATCTAACTCAGGTATCAAAAAAATATGAATCAAATGTATTCATAATATAAGCAAACAAAAAGGAGATTTCTCTTTCTGCTCCTCTTAAGCACTGATGAGATCTTAGATCTACTCATTTAGAATTCACACCCCACTTAGATAAAGCTGAATTCTGGGTAGTGTTGTTCATCATTTGCCTTTAACCTCATGGCAGAATACTCCAATAATGCCAAGCTATTAAAAATCATTAAAGGTTTATTATATTTTTTCCTGCTGTGTTATAAAAGCAATTACTCAATTAACATGAAAACAGTCACTCTGCAGTAATTTAAATTTGAGTAGAAGCATTAACTCTGCATTGTATGCGTGCCTAATATGGTAAAATTATCTAGTCTCTCATGTTGTGTTGCATTTTGGTCACATCTATCATGACACTAGGGATGCACTGATACCACTTTTTCTCTTCCGACACCAATAACTGATCTTAAGCATGGGCACCAATTTGGATTGAAAACAGGAGCAAGTTGGTTTCTTTCTTTCTTTATTTTTTATTTATGTCCCAATCTAATGGAAGTACTCTGAAGTAAGAACAGGAATCATAGATGAGTGTATCTGGCACTTTCCATGAAAATAGTTTGTTTTAGACCATTAAACTCTTTAAAAATGTACTTTTTTATTTTGTGTTTTTGACAAAGTCTTAATTAAAGTAAGTGCTTAACTTGCTACTTTATCTCTGAAGGGCACTGCATCTTTTGCAGCACTGTTACCAATTTTTAGGGAGATGTATAAATGTCATTTAAAAGTCTTTGTTAACTGAATTTATTATTTGCTAGCATCATATACATACATTCATGAAATACTTTTGAACTTGAAAAAGGTTTTTCGTGCTTCACAAGATGTTGACTGGAAACAGTCCTTCAAGATTCTGGTTCATACTGACATGATTGCATCATGTAGTTCCTGCAGATTTTTCAGGTGCATTTTCATGCTGTTAATCTCATGAAACCAGTTTGAGACTTTTGCTTTGTGACATGGTGCATTATCATGTTGGAAGTAACCATTAGAAAATTGGTAAATTGTGGCCATGAAGGGATGCACATGGTTAGGCACAATACTCAAATAGGCTGTTGCGTTCAAGTGATTATTGACTGGTTTTTAATAGGCCCAAAGTGTGTCAAGAAAACATTCCCCACCCCATTACACCACCTCCTCCACCCTGTTAACACAAGAGAAGTTGGGTCCATGGATTCACGGTGTTGGCACCAAACTCTGACCCCACTATCTGTGTGACATTTATTAGACCAGGTTATGTTTTTCCAGTCTGCAACTGTCCAGTTTTGGTGAGCCTGTGCCAACTGCAGCCGCTGCTTTCTGTTCTTGGCAGACAGAGATGAAATCCATCCTCTGCTGTTGTAGCCCATCCACCTCAAGGTTTGATGTGTTATGCATTCTGAGATGCTTTTCCACTCACCACAATTGTACAGATTGGTTATCTGAGTTACAACAGACTTTCTGTCAGCTTGAACCCATTCTGGCCATTCTCTGTTGACCTCTCTCATCAACAAGGCATTTCCGTCTGAAGAACTGCTGCTTGCTGGGTGTTTTTTCTTTATTGCACCATTGTGAGTAAACGCTAGAGACTGTTGTGTGTGAAAATCCCAGGAGATCAGTGGTTATAGAAATACTCAAACAGCTCGTCTGGCACCAACAATCATGCCACAATCAAAATCACTGAGATAACATTTTTTCCCCCATTCTGATTGTTGACATGAACATTACCTGATGCTGTTGATCCATAACCGCATGATTTTACGCAATGCATCGCTGCCACATGATTAGCCAAACGTTTAATTTTCAGAGTGCATTTTTTTCTTGTATTAGTAATTTATGTGTCGCTCGTTGACAAATTGACACTTCTGGTAACAGAATCTTCAAAATTAAATGTTTTCAGACTAAAAAACTGTTTTGATTAAAACATTTCATTCAAAGACTTGTTTCAAGACATTTTCATTTCATATTCATTTAAAATAACAAATAAATACAAGGCTGTGAATTTAGCCAAAAATAAACTAGCCTTCAGGAGTGGTTAGCTTTGCAGGGTACGAATGTTGCATGCTAACTACTAATAACCATAGTTTACAAAAATAATTTATTTATTTATTTTTTTTTTTTAAATAAGTTTGGTAACAGGGTTGAATGATCAAGCTTCACCCATGCAGCCAAAACTATTTGTACTTGTCTGATTCTGCAGAAAACAAGATGATGCAAATACCTATACATATTATACTAAATGGAATATTTCATTTTTTATAACAGGGAACATGGTTCGTTAACAGGGCTGCACATAAAATGCAGGACACAAATTAAAATGACTTTTATCTTATATTAAATACATTAATAGGTAAAAGATTATTCTTTTAACATTTAATTGCTTGGAACTTAACTACATAACATTGTAATTATGGTGTCACTGGAAGATTTTAATTAATATATTTTATAGAGAAGTTCAATATCAATGAACTGGGATAGCCCAAAATCACAATATCAAAGGATACAGACATTTTACGTGTTTTGTGACCATCTAAATGCTAATTTTAATCATTTTAAGTACAGTACAGATTCCTTCAGATTACATAGAAATGAAAAAAAAAAA
>JAILXH010203559.1:12187-25947 GCA_023558415.1 Piaractus mesopotamicus
CTGGCAACCCTGCATGGCAAAGAAAAAACTTGTGTGTGAAACATGCTCATGCAGAAAACAGCACAGTTACCGTAGCGACCCTGCAGCTTAAAATCCATACTGTAAAATTCAGTTTCACTACAGCAGCTGTTTTCAAAGTGTTTTATGCAGTTTCACTCCTGTGGCTTTTCTCCAGCTTTGTGCTAGGGCGTTACCCTCCCTTCTTAATATGTGAGGCCCAACAACTCAATCCCCAAAATATGCGCTTACGACAAGCTCTTTGTGTTAATTTACTATATAGGTATATAATTACTATTTACTATTATATATAATAAAAAGCTATATCTAACAACTGAGGTATATGTAAAATAGCAATGCAGAATAGTGATAAACCTATGGTTTGTACATGTAAGCACACAACAGCTTTTCTGGCTTGGTAAAAACAGAGTGGAATGTTGTTTCACATCCAAATTTCAAATCCAAAGTCATTTGTCTCATACACTCATGTTACATCACCAAAGGTCAGGCATGCTGGGGATAAGCATTAACATCATTTACACCGTCATTAACAGCTGTTTTCAGTGGATTTATCATTATTGACTGAAGCAACGCACTGCTGCTGTGTGATGCAGCTGACTGACCGGGGTGCACCACAGACAGGGCTAAGGGAATGTTTACACTGTTTATTTGTTGTTAAATGGCATATCTGTTGAAATTAATACCTTAGGGAAACCTCCGACCAGTATACCCACTACTCGAAATACTGGTGTCACAAATTTGCCATTTTTACTGCTGCTTGTCAACCCACACCACCAACATGATGTTAAATTCTATCTACTTGTGAGAATCCATGCAACACTTAGCAGAGTGTGTGCACGTCAGAAACTGCTTTGTGGTATCGGACACAGGCATCAATATCCCCGTCGCTGACACCAACACTGTTTCAGTGCCAGTATTGGTGCCAATACCAATATGGTAGCAGTACCTGTGCAACACTACTGCTATCCACAGAGGAAAAGGAGACAGCTATATCACTGATGAGTTGTGTTTTAGGACCATATTTATTGAGCGTTCCATTTGGAACCAATGACACTATTTTGTCTTGTCAGTACTGAGCTTCATAAATTTGTTTCACGGATTTTTGTTTTGTTTTCTTTGTGTTTCACAAGTAGATTTTTAAATAGATTTAGTGCTAAAGAAAATCTAGGTATAAAATGTAGAATGTTTCCAAGGTAAAGTCTATAGACAACAAACAACAGAGGTTCAAGAACTGACTTTTGGGGGATCTCATAAGTGACTGTTTAGGTGAATGAAGTATAGCCAGAGGGGGTAATAAATTGTTACTTACCACTGAAATGTTTGGTCACACTGGTCATTAGAGTTGTTTTAATTTTCTCTTGCTTCTGTTGAGGTAGATCACCTTCAAATCCTTGCTGTTTTGTTTGATCATGTTCGTGCAGTTCTTTTGTCTTCTCATGTTCCTCCAGTTCCATTTGGTCATACTCTTGTAGTTCTTCTGTTTCTTCATGCTCTTGCTCTTTTGTATGATAATGCTCTTCTGCTTCTGTTTTTCTCTCAGACCATTTCTGTTCTAAAGAAAGTGAAGCCTCCTCAAACTCCTCACAGATAAGGCTCCCTCCATTCTCTTCAACTATCTTTTCTATCATTTTCACAAAAGTTGTACAACTAAACTTACTCCACTCTAAATGTCTGTTACTGTATTTTGTGATGACGTTCTGTATGATCTTCTCCTGAACTGGGCCCACCCTGGTGCCAGTTTCTTTGTTTTGTGTTGTCAGCACAACGGTGTATTTATGGGCCTCTTTAGACAGAGAGCTGAGGATGTGATCCATTCGGCTGCTGTCTGTCTCAGTGAAGTCGTCTGGCTGTAAAACCAGCACTATACCATGAGGTCCAGGAGCACAAAGAAATCTGCATTCTTTAATCCGCACCGTGATCTGATACACAGAGAGTTGCGGATCAAACAGGTGAGGAGTGTTGATGAGGGTGATGTATCTTCCCTCCACATTTCCTCTGGCTCTCTCACTGTGCTGCTCTACTGAAGGAGGAGGAGCTTCAGTATCAAACACGTCTCTGCTCAAGATGAAGTTTCCCACTTTGCTGATCTCTGAACTGTTTTTGCCCAGCAGAGTAATCCTCAGCTCAGACACTAGACAACGAAAGAGAAAATATTCAATAATTAAGTCTGATATGGCAATCACTGTTTCATAATACAGTTATGATTAATTCTATCAACATTAAGCTTTTATAAATGAAGAATCAGACATGAAAACAAGCTTTTTAATGTAAGGCCTTCTTGTTTAACTTTTAATTAAGAAGAAAAAAAAGACTTGCTGAACTACGTAGAAAGTATGCTAGTATCTGTTTTACGACAGATGCTTAGGGCTCTAGTTTTGTTACAGTGCAAATGCAGTCTAATGGTATAATGATGGCATATTATTAATTTGGTAGGATGCAAGCACCATTCACGCCCATTTTCAATTTTGGTGGTCAGAAATGATTGTTGTAATGTTATTTCCCAACGTATAGCACTGTAGCTATAAATATATAATTAAATTGCTGTTAAAATAAAATTTATTTTTATTTTTTTCACAAATGACTTGTGCATATGTGAAAAATTCAATTGCAAATGTAGGTACTTTATTTCATTTTCAATTTTGGCAGGATATTTGCACAGATGTTTGAAAAAGGAAACAGCAAAAAGATTATAATTTTTTTGGCCAGATTTACCTCCCATAGACAGGACACAGTTTTACACAAGCATTTAAAGCTTATCAAAAAGGGCACTTTGTCCATTTTTTTTTTTTTTTTTTTTTTACTTTTTCTTATAATTTAAACCACCAGTTACTATTTTTAAATTTGTTCAAATTTCATTACAAATGAACCAATAAAAATAGTCGAAAATTACAAAGAATATATTCTTTTATTGATTTGCATTACCAGCTAAGAATTTTTTTTTCTTCTTCAGTAAAGTTACCATTTTGGAAATAGAAGCTTTTGTTCAGACAGCAACAATATATAGTTAAAAAGGTAAAGCTTTATCAGATAGATGAAGAAACAAAAGCAACACTGCTCCTGCACTGCAGGATAGATAAAAATATGATTGTGCATTTTAAGAATAACATGTTAATTTAAGTTCATTATTTATTTTAGCTAAATATGACTCTAAATTCAGTGCTTTAACAAAGAAAGACTTCAAATCTTTCAACCTCATCTCAAATCTTATGGAATATTGGATATCCAATTAATAAGTTTCCAAATAAAACTCTGCATGAAAGCTTAGGTGAATTCCATTTATCTGTGCCAACCCACTGCTTTTAGTTTAGTGGCAAGGGTGGAGACATCAGTTTATATGTAGTGCTGCTCCACTCTTACATAAATCATTGCATAGCCTCTGCAATTATTCAAGCTTACTGCAAAGCATATAATATAGTACCAATTCAGATATAGTGTAACCTACAGGCTGGAGGTTCGATCAAACTCCGTTTCCTCCGAATGTGTGACAGAGCTACAACACAAGAAAAAGGTACATGTTATTCTCTGCTTTGCTAATGCAGTGTATATCATAATATATAATATCTATCTGTCTGTATAAATCATTCCACTAAACAACAATTAAGGCTCCAACTATCAAATAATCTTATTTTCAAATATTCTCTGTTCAAATATTCTATTCTAAATGTCATCTTGAATATTTAAATATTTTGTGAGGATAAGACAAACTCACAGACCAAGATCTGTTCCTTATTAAATAAAAAAAATTAAAATCAGATTCATTTTTTATGGTTCATTTGTTTTTCTGTGCCATTGCATATGTTCTATTAATCAACCTGATAAATTTGCATAGAATGAAATTTCCAGTATTTACCCTCAGTTACCAAAGCACAGATTTTGCAGATGCATTTTCAATTCTTCTCTTTTAGACTGTTAAGGAACAACTGGCCAAAATGTATGAATGTTTCACATATTTAGCTTTGTAAAAGTTGTAGCCACTGAAATTTCTCATTGTGATTTTAATAAAGTTTACACATTTGAAACAAATGAATCTGTAAAACACAAAGATGCATACACACATTATTTTATACATAAATGTTACACTAATTTAATTTAATTCATTCAACAACAGAGCACTGAACCTTAATGGAAACTGTGCAATGTAGTCTCAAATCAGATGCAGTGTAACTTACTTGGGCGAGGTAAATCTATACTGCTCGTCCGACGAAAGTGTGATAGAGCTACAACACAAGAAAAAGGTACATGTTATTCTCTGCTTTGCTAATGCAGTGTATATCATAATATATAATATCTATCTGTCTGTATAAATCATTCCATTAAACTCAACAATTAAGGCTCCAACTATCAAATAATCATATTTTCAAATATTCTATTCTAAATGTCATCTTGAATATTTACATATTTTGTGAGGATAAGACAAACTCAAGACCAAGATCTGTTCCTGATTAAATAAAAAAAAAACTAAAATCAGATTAATTTTTTATGGTTCATTTGTTTTTCTGTGCCAATGCATATGTTCTATTAATCAACCTGATAAATTTGCACACATTATTTTATATATAAATGTTACACTAATTTACCATTTTAAACGTATGTGCTGCACTCACAAGCACCAGTGCCATGATTTTATGCCTTGTTTTAGCACCTGTGCTATGACCTCAAAAATAGGGCCTATGATGTGCTTTAGCATGTGATGCTAGAAAATGCTTCTGGTCCAGTGGGCAGTTTAAAGCTGGTCCTGGATGGACGAAAACATTGTATTTTCCTGTTCTGGGAAGAGGTATTAGTTAATTCATTCAACAACAGAGCACTGAACCTTAATGGAAACTGTGCAATGTAGTGTCAAAGCAGATGCAGTGTAACTTACTTGGGCGAGGTAAATCTATACTGCTCGTCCGACGAAAGTGTGACAGATCTGCACCAAAAGCATAAGTCACATATCATTTTTTTTGCTTTGGTAATGCAGTGTATAGTATAGCATAAAGCACAGCATCTGTCTGTCAGTCTAAAAACATTCCACTAAACTCAACTATTAGGGTTTCAACTATCAAACTATTACATTTTCAAATATTTTATCAGAAGCTGAAACACTCAAAAAATATAAAATAATAATAATAATAAAAAGAAAAACTTCCATAAACTGAGCACAAATGATTTTTATTTAACATTTCACACACTGCATTTGACTAAATCCAGTAAAACAGGACTTTTTAAGCTCTATTTGTAATGAAACATACATTTGTTCAATGTTCTAAATGTACTGACAATATTCAAGATATACTCTGGAAAGCATAATATGACATGATGTAATTGAACACAATAATGATAATTATTGCTATATGCCCTACATTCTATTAATCAACATAATGAACATTGAATGAAATTCCAGTATTAACCTTCAGAAACCAAACATTGGTTTTGTCGATGCATTTTCATTTTTTCCCCTTTTATAATGTTTAGGAATATTGTAACTGTACATGTTACAACATGTTTTGGGAACACTGTAACCACAGAATTTTTCCATTGTGATTTTGACAGTTTGAAGTCTAGATATTTTATAATAATTAGTCTTCAACACACAAAGATGCATATATTCATTATTTTTTAAATATAGTATGAATTTATATACTAGAATTACAATAAGGAAGCCTGCACAAACCCTACAGTTTCATGTATCCCCTGCCCCAAAACACCAGATTTAGCTCTGAATGGGTTTGATAATTACCTGATAAGCTGAATCAGGTGTGTTTAAGTGGGAAATAGTTGAACCTGTGCAGGAGGTCCTCTGCACTGGAGTTGAGACCACCTACTATAATGGACTAAATGGGATCAGCTGTGTGAATAATGCTAAAAAGTGCAGAACACTGATGTACGTGTATGTACATGTTTTCATTTATATGTTGTTTTCTTTTATCACTAAACATTAGGAATGCAAAAAAATCACAGATAAAATACTGAGATGAAATTTGCACTAAAACAAAATGCAAGAATGTCAATAAGAGACAGCCATGTGGTTTGACTTAAGCATGCTGTCAACTGCCGTGATTGGTCAATTTAGTGGCATTCAGCCAAACACAGACATAAATAGAGTGCTTTAAAGAATTGCTGCAATTTTACAATAAAGGGGCTCTGAGAGTGTAAGATCGGAAAAGGTGTTTTCCCTTACAGTCATACTGTATATAATTCTGGTAATCAATAACATTATTAATATTGGTAGAACAATACAGTATAATATAATATAGAGTAATAATGTAATGTTAAATCATATTGTTGAAGTACACTGAAGACTTTGGACTAGAAAGGATTCAAGCACACACCCTTGTCACGACAACGCATCACTAACTGGACTGCCTAAAGAAACTTCGTCTGAACTTGTGTTTAGTCTTCATACTGAGTGAGTTACAGTCAGACTCTTCTGAACTACATTATAATCAGCGGGGTTATTTCTGTAAACTGCTCCGCTCGTTTCTGCTGAGTCGACTGAGGCCTGACTCTGTTTAAATCTCTGATCTACACTCTTCAGCGCTCCTCAGCTCGTCGCTCCTTTACACTGATATATAAACTCCTCTAACTCTAAACATGCTGCACTGCAGACCTGCTTTACTTTAGTTTAGTAGAAATCAGATTCTTACCATCCCCCGACGACATTTTGTGGCTGCTGTCGAACTGAAAGTGAGGAAATTCCTGAGGTAAACAGAGGGTGGGCTTCCAAACAGAACACGACCAGAGTGGGAGACTCTCTCACTGCGGCTCGCTCAGTGTAGGTCCATCCTCCTGGAGAAGCGCGCGCCAGTCTCGCTTGGTTTAGTGGCCTAGAACTGTGTTTCACAATAAAAGTCCTTGTTGGAAGTGTTTATTGATGTAGTGTCCAGTAAAGGACGGGTGTGGCTGCAGATTTACATTCCAGTTGTTTAGAACCAGACCTGACTGAGTTCATAATCTCTCTGCGGGAACCAAGAACAGAGCAAATCTTAATTAATGCCTTATTAAGTAATTACAGTCACAATGTAATACTCAAATACTTAACGAACGATAATCATATTTAGTTATTATTATTATTATTATTATTATTATTATTATTATTATTATTATTATCCAGAAACAGAAAACTAAGCACTTTACCTTCATTTCTTTTTCCATCTGGTTTTTGCAGGCAGTTCGTAAAAGGGTTTGGCAATTTTTTACCGCAAGGATGCTGGAAGGTGTTTTTGGTTGAAAACAATAATAACATTAAAAACAATAATAAGTGATTATTATCCTATTGTTAATATTAATAGTATCCATATTTATATTAATAAATTGCATCAAATTTTGTTTTACTACCTTTTTATAACAATAATAATCCACTTGCTTTTTTTGCCCCTTTGTACTCAGTTGCTGTTTTGGTGGTCAGAAATTATAGCACTTACACTGGTGGGTGGAATGGCGAATCCACCGGCATCCTGGTATTCTAAAGCCTACTTTGATCCAAAATTGCACTTGTGTTAAATCACGAAATCCACTCTAATGGCAAACGCAATCACAACAGTCGCAGGCATAGAGATATGTCCGATTTCTTATGAAGCGAAGCTTACTTTACTCATATCACTCCAGTATAAACAGAAAATTTCACCAAATTATAGTACTGTTAAGAGAATTATTTCATTCTTAACAAATGACAAATAATTCAAGCTGCTAACTGTGAGACAGACTGCTGGTGGCTTATTACTGAACTTTGACGTCATTTAAAAGATTAGACAAATGTTGATCTTATAAATGGGACGTTCTGGTTTTAGAATCTGACTGGCAGAGACAATAAAGTACTCCATATTTTAGTAAGACAGTAAAATACTCCATAAACACACATATGTGACCACACAAACAATTAAATTCTGTATTAATGTCATTGTGCTGCTTGTTGTTAAAACCACTGTACCCACTATTAGCCCACTGTGTGATGATGCTTTGCCGAACCCCATGAGGAGACACAAAGTCACCGGGTAGGTTGTGACTGAATGGGTAAGTGGAATGCAGTTGCAGCCTGAAGTTGGGACGATTCTGAATAGTTCTTTGCAAACAGTGAGTGATTTATTTACAAAGTGAAGACACACAAAAAAAAACTGTACAAACCCAAAATAAACGGTAGTTAAAATGTTAACCCGACTCGATACAGTACAGGTAAGTATAATCAGCACTAGGCCACAAGGCCATAGAACTGTACTATCAGCTTTGCTCTACTCCCTTTCCCTCAGCTTCC
The DNA here is from genome assembly GCA_023558415.1 of Piaractus mesopotamicus. Classification (NCBI taxonomy): domain Eukaryota; kingdom Metazoa; phylum Chordata; class Actinopteri; order Characiformes; family Serrasalmidae; genus Piaractus; species Piaractus mesopotamicus. The sequence goes on from JAILXH010203559.1 coordinate 20,439, forward strand.
TCTCAATCTGAGGTGAGTATCCTCGTGCTAGCTTCCCCACTGAACTATTCCCCTACCTCTTATAGGCTTAGCCCCGCCCCGGCATCACCTGAGCTAAACCATTCTATTCTGCAGGGGTGTTGCTGTCCTATAGGAGTGGGTTAAAACAAGGGTTAATAAAATCATAATCAATTTCATGAGGCCTTAATATCTCACATTACCGGTTGAGGTGTTTCATTCAGAGCGCACATTCATTAACCCGTCTCACTCTGTTTCCTGTGACCTAGTCTCTAGTGATGGGCAATGTGTTTGCCTCATCACACCCTGTTAAAGAACTACACTACTAGGACAAAAATGGTTGTATTATTATTATTAATAATAATAATAATAATAATAATAATAGTACACGGAAAATGGGCCTGCACACTTTTGCCATGCTTTCTGGCACTTTCTGTAAATAGAGTTTATGCCTCCAAAAGTCTTTAAAAATGTACTTTTTTCTTTGGTGTTTTTTGGCAAAGTATTAATCACAGTACATGCTTAACCTTCAGAAAACGTTCCTGCCTCAAGCTGTCAAATCAGATACTGTATGAGCTGACAGGGCTGAAGTGATTAACAGGATTGAACACTGAGATCATGGTCCCTATAAGGTTGATATTAAGGCACTAAAATATATAAAGTATACAACAGAGAGCAGAAAGGAAAGTTAAAAAGTTGTTTTAATCAACATGTTTCCATTATAATCTTAGTTTCAAGTCATTTTCATTTAAAATAATTGAAGGTTGAAAAATGGTTAATAGGGTTGCAAATTTAGGCTGAAATAAGCAGCATTCAGGAGTGGTTAGCTTGACAGGGTGCACATGCTGCAGGCTAACTACTAGTTTACCTATATTACATACATTAAACATAAATATAATCATATATTCTTAACATAATAAATAGGTCTTCTATATTTTTACCAGGGCAGACAGGTTTAGGTAACAGTGCTGTGCATAAAATATGGGACACAGGTTAAAATTTTGTTACATTAAATACATTATTAGGGGAAAATAATACTTTTTTAACATTAAATTGTTTGGAACTGAACAAAGTAACATTGTAATTATGGTGTTACTGGAAGATTCTAATAAATGTATATTTCATAGAGAAGGTCAATGTCAGTGTGGTGGGACAGACATTTATGTGTTTTTGTGATCTTTTAAATGCTTATTCTAAGAATTCAAATTAAATTAAATAATTTACTAATAATTTAATGTTGTATTATAAATAACAGTACTGATCTCTTAATTTTTTATAGAAATAATAATAATTAAAAACAAAACAACAATAGTCACTTTGTTACTTGTAAAAATGTAATGGGGCATAAAATGAACTTCATTACCTCAAATATGGTAACATTTGAATCTCTGTTGTTTTGGAGTACTGGAGCATTTTAGAGATAAGTGCCAAATGAAGAGTAGAGCTAGAGAAAAAGGGCAAAAAACTGAACTTTGGCAAATCATTTTTTCTTTTTATTTTAGCAATCATATGTCCTCCTAGGATGTTTTTATGGAAGCCCATTCCTGCCATTCAAAATAAAAAATCCAGGAACGAATTATTATTTTCTTCACTATTAAATCACATGCAATGCCACTATTTTGAGATGTTTCGTCATTATTTTGGGATACTAAGTCATTATTCTGAGATGTATTCTCATTATTATTTTTTAACATTTTCTCATTATTTTAAGATGCTTTATGCTTTTGGGATGAAAATATAAATACATACAAATATCAATACATATAAATATAAATAATGAGAAAGTTTCTCAAAATAATGCCACGGCAATTCAATTAATAATGAAAAAAATAGACATACTATAATGTGGTGGTGTTTCTCTCTGCTGCTGTACATGCAGAGCAGCAGCTACCTTCCAGTTTTTTTAGTCTGCTACACAGGCTTCACATAGACTTATTTAACTTCAGTAAAGCCCTACTTGCCTTATCTGAGGTAAAGAAGTGCATCTGTGTGTGGCGTAAGTGTCTCCAAGCTGGAAAGGGGTAAGCTTTTAAGCTTTTTGGCCATGGGGAAAGCGATTCGAAACAATGTTAGCCAAGGTTAGCTTGCAGATGTAAGTTAGCATTAGTGTTAGCTGCTGTTAACAGGCAGTACTAATGCTTGGCTCAGTACCATAAGTGTCAGCTCAAAGTTGTAATGTAGTACGTAACTTATGCTACTTAACTTCTTATGGCAGCTCAAACTTTGGCTAGATAAGGAGCCACAAAATTACCAGTGAGCTCCTGTGAGAGAACTCGCTAAAGTTAGCTCTTGGCTAGCTCACAGCTCTGAATGAGAAAGTTAGATAACAGCTAGCTAGGCAGTGGTTAATTTCGAGCATTAATTATAAAATGAAGTCATCTCACACTTTATCACGTCAGACATAAAGTCATATGTTTAACATATCTCACAAAAAAAGTTTGTTTACAATAGGCATTCTCTTCATTCTCCTCTGCATATTTGCATTTTTATTACATCTAGTAGTAGCTAATGTTTTATATTTTCAGCAGATTACGTTGCACCTCCACATGGAAATAGACATTTTGACACAGCGGTTAAATTTACTAAAGATGTGGGGAAGTACAAAAACGCCATACCATTTTCTTTCATTATAAGAGAAGAGACTAATGTTGGCTATTAATAGCTTAGATAGTTTAGTGGTGTCCATAGAAATTCACATTGTAACTGTAAGCTGCTTATAAAGTACCAATTCTAAAAATTCATAAAATATTGAAACATAATATATTTGTTGAATCCTGTAAGATTTTGTATATACATTGAAAATGCATGCCTTATTTTTCCGTTTTGTAAGGCCTCCAGTGTCTACAAATCATTTTGTTTGATGGCTGCTTCCCTACAAACTGTAGGAAAAATGCCATCTAACCAAAAATGTCATCTACATTTGAACCTTTCTAATGTGGCTCAGTTGTAGCAAGTTGTATTTAATTATATGTTGTTTATGTTATAAAGTGACTTACTTGTTTCTTGTGTTGTTTTTCTCCAGTCAGTAGAATATTAATTTCCTGTTTATTCATTTCCATCTGCACCCATCACTGTTGAAGACTGTTGCATACTTCTTATCAGCACATCCTTGAACCATCACTTTCCATTTTTATGGACGCTTTCTTAATGTTTTGTCAGTCAAAAATATATGCCAAGCTGAAAGTTTACATAAACACTTTTTTTTTTAATATTTATTAACAAATATTTACTTTTTATTTTGGAATAGTTTTAAATTGCTCTGGTTATCCTGAACTGTAATGACAGAAAAAGAAAATGTTGCTGACCAACTCAGTCTGCAATACTGAAATATTTGTCTGTTGGTGTCACCCCTACAGAGAATAAGCCTGTTATTACTCCACAGTTGCTACAGCATTTTGTGAGAAACGACTGGGGGAACAGATCCAGACGTTCTCGAATGCTCTTCTAAGGAAAAAAAAAAAAACATGTTAATTGAGCGACCATATGTTCACGTTACTGAACATCCTGTGAAATGACTAGAGTGAGACATGTTGCAAATGTCCATAATGACCTAGGAAAGTCATACAGCAAATGTTATAAAAATACCCAAAGATGTGGGGATGTCCACTGTTAGCTATCACCTTTTCTTTACCTCACATAAATCTTAAGTTAGCTATAACGTAGCTAACAAGGAAAAGCCAGGTAAAAGCTCGATAGCCAGTTATACTGACCATAATTTTCCATTAATCCATGTGTTTTCATCTGTGTGTTTACCCTGAAAATGCTTACTGTTTCACTCTGTATATGATGTATCTTGAGCAATGTAATTTGTTTTATTAAGCTTTTAGCCAAAATCCTGTCACATTGTTTGACAATCAACGTTACGTTGTAGCATGAGTAGGACCCTAGTGATCTGACTTTCACAAACAAGTTGGCTTTGGCAGAGTATATGCTACACAACATTTAAAATCCTATAAGATTTCTAATATGGAGTGCATCGCAGAACTAACATCCATCATTCACAGAATTTCTTGTATAATACACAAAACCAGAATGAGAACTCAAAATCCCAAATCTCCACCTTCAACATATGATACAACCATAAACTGGACTGGATCTGTTTGTCCTTTAATGAGCGACATTGAGAACTGAGAATGAATATGGGAGGATTGAGAAATGCAAATATCACATTATTTCATATTACAAAAGCAAATCTTTTCGAAATTATGGAATTTTTAGGAATCCTATCTTACAGCATCTTATTTTATCTCAAGTTAGGAAATCTTAACATACCCAACTGAAATTGACCATCAACTACCACGTCTGTTATACATCAACCAAAGACATGTGCACAGCTGAAACATAAAGTTAAAGCTGCCCTTATCAATGAAAAAAAGGTCAAAACAAAACTAAAGCATGATGATCTGGAAGCTGTGAATATGGTGAGCGCCCCCTGCTGTTTATCAGAGCATCGCAGCAAAGCAGTTTCAGTTTCCATTTCCCAAGTGCTTTAGCTGACCACACTAACATTAGTGCTAATAAATAGCCACATGTTCAGCTCCGTCTCCTCATTATTCACCACCATCATTGTAATATTTATGTGATGAGTTTTCATCAACAGTAAGTCAAGTCAAGTCAGCTTTTTTGTCAATACCACAATATGTACAGGACATACAGAGTATTGAAATTGCATTACTCTCAGACCCCATGGTGTAGCGATAACATTAAACATTAAATAGACTGTAAACAAGAAAAATGTGAATTAAATAGACACTAAAAACACTAAACACTAATCGTAAAAATAAACACTAATTGTAGAAAAATAGAATAAATAAAAAAATATATAAATATATAAATATAAGAAGGTCCTGAAAATTAGCACTAAAGTGACATAAGGCACATACAGATTAAGGTCTGTGGGTATAAAAAGTGCAAATATAAACAGTAGTGCAATTAGAATGAGCTTATGGAGCAGTTAAAGTGATGAGTGCGAAACAGAAAGTGATGGGTGCGTAACAGTCCCTGAGAATGTTCAGTTCAGTATTTGGGAGTGGGGGTCAGGAACCTGTGTTTGGCCAATACTGTCAGAGTTCAGTATTGGTGAGTTGGGGACAGGAACCTGTGTTTGATCAATGCTGTGAGAGTTCAGTATTGGGGAGTGGGGGTCAGGAACCTGTGTTTGACCAATACTGTCAGAGTTCAGTATTGGTGAGTGGGGGTCAGGAACCTGTGTTTGACCAATGCTGTCAGAGTTCAGTATTGGGGAGTGGGGGTCAGGAACCTGTGTTTGACCAATGCTGTGAGAGTTCAGTATTGGGGAGTGGGGGACAGGAACCTGTGTTTGACCAATACCGTCAGAGTTCAGTATTTGGGAGTGGGGGTAAGGAACCTGTGCTTGACCAATACTGTCAGAGTTCAGTATTGGTGAGTTGGGGACAGGAACCTGTGTTTGACCAATGCTGTGAGAGTTCAGTATTGGGGAGTGGGGGTCAGGAACCTGTGTTTGACCAATGCTGTGAGAGTTCAGTATTGG
>JAILXH010203562.1:2925-17291 GCA_023558415.1 Piaractus mesopotamicus
TTTGACTGGAAATGCCATGAATGAAAAAGTGGTCTCTGATTTTGCACAGTACTGTATGAGAATACATAGAACACAATAAGAATGAGCAGATTGTCTCTGTTGTGCTGATTGTGGAGTCAAATCTTACTCTTTTAGACTCCCTCGAATCTTTCAGACTTACCCACTTTGGGACTCCGGGTGTGCAAAAACGTATTTGAGCTGTGTGTGAGGCCTAATACAGGTTGCATATTTGCTGTGCCCATTCTTGCTCTCCCCTAAACGGACCCCCACTTTTTCCCCACATTGCTTCTACCCACAGCTTCACATCCAGCAGCTGCCGCCAACAAGTCCCGCTAAAATAGTGGCCATGTTTAGTCTGGCACCGTGCAGCAAGATTGATTGGCAGCTGGGTCAAACAAAGTCATTTTCTTGGCTCCTCTCCCAGGCAAATCTCTGCCTCGCGTTGGGTTAGCGGTATCAGGTCCCTTTCCAGAGGGGCTGACCAAAGCGCTCTCCTTATTCACCTCAGGTTCCTTGCTCTGAATCCATCCAAACATCCGTCAGCTTGATGAACGCTTAAACACGGCACAAAAGGATGCAAATGAGTGAGTGGCAGCCAGAGGAAAAGATTCAGCTATTGTTCTTAATGATGAAGGGTGGAACACGGACCGCTCCGAGCGGGCCCTTTCTGTTTCTGTACAGTGCTAAAGCCCAGTTATTTCACATTTGGCCATTTATCAGGCAGCAGAGGGACCTGCTCACTGACAGGTTTACATCTGGAAAAGTGCGCTGTGGTAATGTAGGCCTGTTTACACCAAATTACACTTTAGACGCCTTTGAGACTGACAGCCGCACGCAGGTGCTTTGCCCTGTTGAAATGGGCCTTGGACTTCAAATTTGCAATGTGTTCTAAGTTAGTATAGGCTGACGTCATGGCTAATGTGATGCTTTTTCAAGTCCTGTCTTTGTCATCATGTATCCTGTCTAAATGTTAGTTTTGTTGGCAGTGTTATTACCACAGTGCATAGCGCTTGTAAGTTGTTTTGCTGCTGGAGATGGGCGAAAAATGGTATAACAAGCTATAAATCAGTAAACAAAACCTAATGATCAACTAAGTTCACTGCCTGGTAGGAAACTTACTATGCCTTGCCTTGCTAGCAGATAAATAGTTTCACTGTTGGGTGCAAAAATGGTATATCAGCAATCAAATCAGTAAACAAACTAAGCGTAATTATGTTCACTGCCTCATAACCCACTATACTTTGCTGGATTAAAAACAGTCTCGCTGCTCAAAATAGAAGAAAAAAAAAAATGCTATACTAACAAGCAAATCAGTAAACTAAACATAATTATACACTGAAATGACTGCCTGGTAGACACTCATTATGATTCTAATTCTAATGAGAGTCTACACTCATTAGTTGCATTATACAGTTATAGACTTTAGGGAGTTTCCAAGTTTTCTCAGTCCATCTCAGAGACAAGAAGTCAATAAATTGCATTTAGAAAAGAAGGAAAAAAAGAAGAAACGAGACTTGAAACAGTCAACATGAACCCATTAACACACTTGTCAATCCAGGATTAGGTCTACATGGGCTCATTCCTCAATTTTTCATGAAAGAGATCCAAAGCATTGGTCTAGTCAGAGCCATAAGCCTGGGAGATTTTGGAGAAGAGTGTAATGCATCTTCCAGAGTTCTATTTTTTTGTGTGTGCAACTTTAATAGGATTCAGGCCCTGCTGAGGCTTATTTTCACTCGGTAAAATGCGGTGGAGTGTGCGAGTCATGAGTCCTGTCATATGTTTGAGTAATTGCTACGAACCGAGTGACTCCTCGATGCATGTAACGCTGCCTTGTGGCCAAATAGCACGTGAGCGGACCCACTCAGCTGCTTGCACTTTCTCATTTAAGATAAATAGCGCCATTGACTTCACTCTACATGTGTGCAAATAGCCAGTGTGTGGGCCAACACATCCACACATTGTTTCCCCAGATAAACGCCTCCTTAGGTTCCTACTTTTCCATACCATTATTGCACTTTATGACGCTTAATTAGGTTTCTGTTCTCATATGATGTATGAGGGACATTAGGCACTCTGTCTGTTAGAATTCTGCACATGTGGAAATGTCTAAACTTTAGAAAAGAACACTGGGTATCACACTGATTAGGGGTTTATATCATAGGTAGACATTGCATACATCATTTTGCATTGGCCTGACTAGTGATACACGCAAAATATGAAATGCATAAACAGTACTGTGCAATTACAATTAAAAGCTGTTTATCTGGGCAGCTATTTATCTGGACACTATATGGACAGTGTGTATTTGCTCATAAACATGAATATTCCAGGAGAAATCTGGAACCAAATTTGTCCTTCAGACTACCTCACAAGATATCAACTACTTTTTCGAAAATAAGAAATTTTTGTTACTCTTTTCTGTATTTGTGGTTCTTTTGCAGCTGTAAAGGTTCTGTACTAGCTGAAAGTTTTTTTGTTTTTTTTTTTCCCTGAAACTGTGCATCTAACCAAGAACTATTTAGAAATATTTATTTTTAAAAATGTTTTGCAGTGAACACTGACCACCAGCAGGTCAATCAGTTACTCATCCGGGGATAAAGATTTTTATAAACGTTATCCTTCAACAAGACACTTCACAGCTTGGCCTGCAGCATGACAAGTCAGATTGACCAAATTTCACAAGTTTGTTTGACAACCCAGAAAGTTTTGCTGAAATAAGAGATATAAACAAAATACTAATCCTGGTCCTGATATGGTTTCTAACAAGGTTGACTTAGAATGCTTAAAGAACATGCCTTTTAGGGGTTTTTAGGGTTAGAGTTTTAGGGTTTATTAGAGTTAGAGTTTATTAGTTTATATAGAGTATATACTCATATACATGTCAGATTTTCCACTAGGATAATTTTGTGCTGCCAACAGTGTCCAGGAATGATTCAGTTTGCTGGACAAATGAGCAAAATTCTGTCATATAACATTATTTGTGCTGACTTTGGACAGAACCTATATTGTATTAATGCTGAACATTATAGGCTAATACAAATGTTACCTACCACATATACACCAACAGCCTCAAACAAATCTGTGTGCTAAAGAAAACATATTGGTTAGCGTGGCTGCAAACAGCATTTGATTTTCTCTGTCTTAATGGCTGTGGCGTTACATATTAGAAGTTAAACTTTAAAAAATGTTTAAACATGAGTTAAACATTAAAAAATGTATCTGACGTTTCTCAGCGTGTTGAGATGCAAGTTTTTTTTTCCTTACTCCTCAAAGTTTTAAACTGGAGCTTTGCTGCTCGAACAGCAAACTGGAGAGCATTTCTCAGTCCATATTTCTATGCTTTATCATACAGCATAACAAGCAAATGTATTATTGACTGTCAGATCAGTATTTCGTTGTGCTCTTGCTCAAAATTGTTTTTTTTTGTTACACTTTATAAGAAAGAGCACAGATTTAACCTCCTTTACTGATATACAACTGCTCTGCATCTGATTAATAAGAGGAAACAAGTGGAAATTTGAGCACAAATGGTGAATCAGCTTCAGTGCGTGAAATCTAGTGCTATCTTAAATCAGCCTACCAGGGCCTTGTTTACTTATCATTTACATAAATCACACCCTAATTCATGCAGCTGTTTGGCCAATAAAAGAACATCATTCAGTGGCTCATGAGCCAGTAGCTATGCTCATAGGCGGAGTCTGTGGTCAAGCAGTGCACTGCTCCCCTTACTGACCAAACTTTATTCGTTAAAATTAGGCCTGCTTGAGGAATAAAATGTGAAATTAACAAAATGCATGTATGTACAGTAATGTATTTCATATCAATTCATATAGATGTCGCAACCATCTAAGGGTTGGCCCTATCATCGGTTCAATCATGGAGTCCAAGACAATACAACTGGCCTGGCTTTCTTTGAATAGAATGGTCCTGCCTCTCCCCATCACTAAGTGCATTGCTAGTCATATGTTAGCTGACGTAACACAATTGGCAGTTAGCGTTCCCCTCCAAGCATGTTGAGCTGTCCAGTGACGTTGTGTTAGCAGCAGTGTGATAAGATGTGGTGCCGCTTCGTTGCATTTTGTGATATTAAGAGCCTAATGGGCTAGACAGTGGGTTGAACTGGCCACAGTTAAATTGGATAAAAAAGTTTTTCTCTTAAAAGCTTATTCAGTGACTTTGAAATCCAGTATGAGTCAAAGGGGATTTCCCACCATTCATTAATTCATTTTCAAGTTTAAACTCGGTCCAGAGGCAACCAATAATTTGCAGCTTACTCTAAAACATGTTTCTGTAATTGAATTAGCAGTAAAAGCACCACTCACACAGCAGCTTTGCTCTCACTCCTCAAAAAGCATCACTGTTTTCTGTTTACTGCTCATCTGAAGATGACAGACTTCTCGATTTGTTATGATGACATTTTGCAATGGAGATCATGTGAATCTCTGTGATTGATGTGGGAGAGATGAAAGTATAAAAACAGGAGGTTAGCAATCATAGCATGATAGATGTTTAGCATAGAATGTGTTAGTACTTTATGCTTATAGTTTTCCTTGAGAAGCCTGAGGAGGTACAGTATTATCAAAGGTCCTGTATATTACATTTTTCTTTTTTTTTTTTCCTGATATCCACTTATGACATTTGTGTGGTTTTATATTACAAAAATGATAATAATTCAAACATAGATATATACAATACAGGGGAGATAATTCAATGCACATCACTAATACTGCTAGCAGGTTAATAATAGGCTAATACTAAACAGAGAATTATAAACAGCATCAACATACAGTCATGACAACATTATCTTCTTTCACTTTTCAGGTAAAAATGAAGGTTTGATGATGATCACTTAAAAGAAAATGAGGACACTTGGCCTCAAGGTAAGTGCTGAGCTCCTCAAATTATTCAGCTAATGTTTTAGTTAATAAATTAATAGACTGTCTCATCAGAAGAACCCCTCTATAATCTATGCTGCTCATATGTTACTAAAATCCCTTAATAAGGTCATGATAAAGAGACATTTAAAATGCTATATACAGAGAGCTTGTATAGCACACTGCCAGTGTGTTTGGGCGTGCATTTCTTTCAGCAACATTGCTCTTGGCTAATAAATGCGGAATCAGTGTGGAGCCACTTGTCATTAACCCGTAGATCCGATCTTGTGGTAAAGTCAACAGCACAAGCTCGTCTCTATGGGTCTCTGTCTCTGTGGTAGACCAGCTCTTAGCTTTCTATCTGTTTATTTCTATGTATGTCTTCAAATGCATCATAAAGTCCTAAAAAGGGTGATATAGAACAGTGTCATGTAGTCAGCGTATATATAAATAGTTAGACATAGAGTTGTAACCCTAAGCATTGTAAGCTTTATGTTATTTTCCTTGTTTTATTTTATTTATTATTATTTTTGACTAATTCATGTTCATTCAAGTCTAATGAATTTAATTGATCACTATTGATTATGAGTATGATCATGAGGAACTGTGTGCATCCGGGTTGAGGTAGTAGGTTGTATGGTTTAGAATTACATCCTGGGAGTTAACTGTACAACCTTCTAGCTTTCCTTGGAGCTCACTAAAGTCATCGAACAGGAGAAATTGACTGCAGTTGTTTATGTATTGTGCAAAATATTTAGCTTGAGCTTAAACAAAATATGCATAATTAACTTTTAGTGCATGTGTACATGTATGTCTGCACACAACTTGAGCAGAAGAAGAAATTTGTTACAGCTTTTGAGAAAGTTGTGGCTGATACTTTGTAGTATATACTGCAAACCCATTTCCAAGAAAGTTAGGACTGTATATAAAATGGCAATACAATCAGAAAGCAGTGATTAGCGAAACACACAAAAACACAATATTTGATGTTTTACCTTTTAAACATACTTCTTTTTTATAAATATGTGCTCATTCCAAATATGATGCCTGCAACACATTCCAAAAAGACTGAGACAGGAGCATGTTTGCCACTGTGTTACATCACCTCTCCTTTTAATAGCACTTTGAAATGTGACCAAAGACACAAACTGATCCAGCATTAAAAGTGGATACAAGTCTTCAGCTGCACTACTAAACAGTGCCTTCATTGTCATATGTTGCTCTTTCTAATGTGCCACATGTTTTCAACTAGGATACAGGCAAGCCAGTCTAGCACCCACACTCTCTGATTACGCAGCTATGCTGTTGTAACACATGCACAATGTCATGTTGAAGTAAGCGTGGATGTCCCTGAAAAAGACGATGTCTGAAAGGCAGCATATGTTGCTCCAAAATGTGTATCTTTCAGTGTTAATGCCTCTTTCACTGATGTTCAAGTTATTCATGCCATTGACACTAATACCCACAGACCATAACAGACCCTGGCTTTTGAACTTTACAGTGGAAAACATCTGGATGGTCCTTTACTTCTTTGGCCTGGAGAACACAACGTCCATTACTTCCATAAACAATCTGAAAGGTTGACTTGTCAGACCACTCTACACGTTTCCACTGTGCATCAATCCATTTCAGATGCTCTCAAGCCCAGAGAAATCGGCGGAGTTTCAGGACATTGTTGCATAGGGCTTCTGTTGTGCATAGTACAGTCTTAACTTGCATTTGTGGATGCATCGATGAACAGCGTTTTTTAACAACAGTTTGTCAAAGTATTCCTGAGCCCATGTGGTGATATCCATCACAGAAACATGTCGGTTTTTAATGCAGCGCTGTCTGAAGGGTTGGAGGCCACAGCCTTTTAGTTGTGATTTTCGATCTTGCTTTTTAAGCACAGAGATTTTTGCAGATTACCTACATCTTTTAATAACATCATGTGCTCTACAGATTGGAATACCTAATATCCACTCATTGAGGAATGTTGGTTCTTAAACAGTTTGCTATTTGCTGATGCTGTATTTTTTTCTCGTTCTTTCCTGGATGCTCCCAAGTATGATTACATCACCTCTTTACATTTAACAGTGTTCCTAATCTTAAATTGCCCCTGTCTCAACTTTTTTGAAACATACTGCAATTTCAGAATGAGCAACAATAAAATATATAGTTGATAAGAAAAAAAACAATACATATCTTGCCTTTGTACTGCTTTTCTTTAAGTAGGGGTCAAGATGGATATAGAAATTGCTGCTTTCTCTTTTTATTTGCATTTCAACTACTGTCACAACTGTTTTGGAATTGGGTTGTAGTACATAGTCATTTTTTAAGTAATTTTTCACTTTTGATTTCCCAGTTCTTAAATGCAACCTTGGAAAAAATGATGTAAGTGTCAACAGTGGAAATCTTTTTATCTAGACTTTGATTAATTCTTTTACTAATGCATGTCCAGTATTCCAGTATTCAGAGAAGTTTGAATAATGATTGTCAGTAATGATAATGAGCATAGTTCTCAAGCTAATTTAAAAGCGTTTTTCTACATGCAAGGCTGAATTTAGTTGAGTTTTGTACATTGTCTTTTGCTTTACAGTAAAGTTTTTCTTACACTGTATGTTAGCAGAGATGTTAGCAGAGATGGCTAGTAACTAGTTTCATTTACTCAGTCATACGTATACAAGCAAAATTTTGATGGATTTGTGCTTTATTTTATTTTATTTTTTTAATGAAAATGCTTTTACTTATGCTTAAGTACATTAGTGAGGAAAGGATCCTGCGTTTAATTCTAGACTAAGTGTGCATGAAAAAGAGAAGAATAGAATAAAAAAAATAGCTAAAGGAACCTCAAAAAATGCTAAGAAAGCTACAATTTTGATGGCTTTTACTGACATTGAACATTATGAGGCTTTTGGGCCTGTCTTTGTTATTAGTTTACAAATACATATAGCATGTTGCTGCTCACCATTCATGCATCAAACACTAAAAAAATTATAAGAATTCTAAAAAAAAGTCTTTATTAAAACAAAATCTTCACTGCATATTCTTTATGATGTGCACAGAATTTATTCAATGATAGCCAATATTTTTCATACTTATTTGTCTTTTATTTTAAACTGACAGCTGACCTTCACTTACAGTTTTGACTCTCCTCTTGCCACCTAAAAAATCACATCGCAAAGTCTTCATCTTACCAATAGAGGGTTTGGGAGAGTGACCAATAGGTGACCTTGTTATCCTAAATCTGCTGTACAAATGCTGTTTAGACTCAGACGTGTCACAGAGCTAGCTTTCACTTTATGGTCAGTAAATAAGCATAATGTGTGTGTGGTGCTCCGAGGTGTCATCGATTTGTCTGGAGCTGCTCCTTTCGCTGCTGTGTCAGAGACCTTCACAGATCAATGCAGACTTGACCTTTAACCTCTGCAAGAAATCAATAGCATTGACTTGGAGGCTTCTGGGCTGCATTGATAGAATGGCCTGGTGTTTATTGTGACAAGACTGGATAGTTATTAATGTTTGCACACATTACACTTCAGGCTGATCTTAAAAATGTGAATATATGGATTTTCTTTAGTAGCGAGTACATGTTTTTGGTTATTAGTACGCAGTTCTGTAGTTCTAGTATGCAATAAAAGGCATGGGTAAATAAATGCACTGAATTGAGTCAGTAGTGAGTCAGTAGTGTTCCGAGTTGTCAGTACAGAGCTGATTCCAACTATTTTTCAACATTTCTGAATAATTAAATCATTAAGATGTACACAGACTTCTTTAGGATTGTCTGATGTGCATTGTACATTCTGGAGAAACATACATTGTCAGAATTGTGTCTGTGGTGGTGATAGGAACCAGATGTCTGAAGAGTTCAGTGCCTTGTATCAGACAGTAATTACATGAAATGGTTATGACCATGCCATCTGATTCCTGAGATATTGTTTTCTGATAGTTTTCAGATGGTTTTGGACCAAAAAATATTTGTTAAAAGCCATTTATGGTAGACAGGTGCAAGCAAGGCATTATAAGGCAAAATAGTACCCAAGGAAGATGTAGTTTTTTGGATTTATCTCTATTTTACTTTTATTAACATTAAATATGAAAGCTCAGAAGGCTTGCAGGTTCACTGGTGATTTTTACTGAAAATAAAATATATTTGCGTTGATGACATCATAAACCCTGGTTCCTAACACCGTCTTTGTGAAGAGTTGGTAAGTTTCTATACAATGAACCATTTCACATCAAACCACTTTGAATGGCTTTGCTCACATCTTAATAATGAAATTGTGTTGAAATTTTGAAAAATCAGTGGAATTTCCTTTGAGAAAAAAACATTATGGATACTGTGTGGTTATCAACTTCTAGATGTCCAAAAGCTAACTGAGGCCTTGTAAGTTCAAAAGATGTCTCAAGATTGGAATAGCAGTAGGATCAAGGATGTTCTGTAGAAGCTGAAATATACTCTACATACGGCACTGCTAATGTGTAAAGGTGAGAGCAGAGGTCAGCAGTGCCCCAGACTCTGAGACTGAAGCAGTAATAGAGTTGATTGATTACAGGCACTAGTTTAAAGCTTTCATTGATTTCATTTGCTTTAATATTCCCTTGGTCCTGTGGAGACTCCAGTGTCTGCAGTCTGGGGTTGGGGGAGAATGGACTTGGACTTGAATTATGTGCTGTTCGGGAAATTACACACTGACATTTAGACCACTACACGCCACTATGCAACCCTGGATGCTGCAGCGACATGCAGCATATGATACTAGGAATTAATTGAATCACTGGATGCGCTGCACCATAACTGGGTACATAAGCTCAACTGTGTGGCACTGCAGAGAGAGGGTTATAAATGATAATGAATGCTAAGTAAAAGCCAACACAATTGTACTTGCAACACATGAGAATAGTTCTTACTTTCTACTGTTTCTAACTGTGGTAGGTTTGCCGGGTTTCAGTTAATTAGAGGCAGTGTCTCCTGAGCTGTACGGTAATAGAAGAGATTGATCGTCGATGTGGATTCAGGAGGGTCTTTGTTAGACTCCGACCACTAGCTCGAGCTGAGACTTCCTCAGAAACTGAAGGTTATCAAACAGATGCTCTTCTTCTTGGCTTTTTAACCGCCAGACATTCGCCAATGTCTGAGAAGCAGCCCCAGTCTCGCCGACGCTCCGCAACCTCCAGACACTGCAGGACAGGGTGACGGATGGCTCCTGCGAGCCAATGGCAGCAGGCGTAGGGGTGGGAACTACCTGCTCACTCCACCCGCCACCCCCCCACCCCCATCTTCAGACCAGTCTGCGTCTGATTCAGCAACCAGCTCCCGTGTTCACCTCCAAACCTGATTTTTCCCTGAAAGATGGATGGCAGTGGCGAAGGCGACTCGTTCGGCCAGCAAAGCTAGAGGTAAATTGGGAACGGCTAATAATAATCTGCTCATTCCATTGAAAGTCACCTCTTTCCTCCCCCTACTCAGCCTCAGGGGAGGGCAGGGGGCTGCAAGCTTGTTTGGGGGGTGGGGGTTCATAGGGTAGGGGGAGGAGCTGGAGAGGTGATGAGAATAACATCACTTTTGTTTTGGCTGAGGCAATTGACTAGATTGCCATCGCAGATGGGAAAGATTTCAGTAACCATATTAAGCAAATTAAGTAATGGTGGTGGAATAGCTTGGGGGAGGGGGTACCGTTATAGTCCCGCCAGCTGTTTAACACATCTGTACGTACTACTCGTCTGATAGGTCTTCTTGGCCGTAGCACCTCCAAAGTGTTGCAGTGGCCACTCATAGAATCAGGCGCCAGAGTTTGCGCAGGGGTGTTCTAGAGTAGGTTGGTTCAGGCAAGAGAACAGGTTCCAAGGTTACAGTTTGACGAAGTACTATGGTCGAAAGTATACGTTAATCTTCTATGTGTTTACACACCATTGTTCGATGTACATCTCAACAGAACAAGGTTAGCGTGTTCTGGATGTGCTATATATGCGTGCATGTGGATGATGGTCATCACCTTGAGCTTTTGGCGGATGTAAGCAGGGTTAGAGGGCAGGGCAAGTCACAGGCAGACTCTCATGACCCTGCAGCATGCAGCGAGGACAAAGAGGAAGGACTGAGTGTCTGGCTCAGAGTGAGACAGCGAAGGGGGGGTGGGGGGTGTTTCCTCTACTCACAAAGACCAGCGACTGCAGAGAGACGTTCGTCCATCGCAGTCCGATCCGAAAAAGGGGAAACAAAAGTCTGGCAAGTCTGGCAACAGCTTTCCACTGTTCCGTTCTCATTTTTACCCATCTCATCTCACTTTGTATTCTTCCATTCCTCATGTGTAACTCTCTGGAGCATCGTGTCTCTATGTACAGTGGTAGAGCCTTTTTTCCTGGGACTAGCGATAAGCTCCTCATGTGCAGGGATAAGCGACAGAGTCTGCAGCATGAAAGCCTGGAAGAGAGAGGATATTTGTCTCCTCTCTTTCCCTTCTTTTCTCTTTACACAGGGCGAGAGCAACAGTCGCAAACAAAGGCAAACAGTCCAAAACCTGCTCAGGCTGCTGCAGACAAGCTCTCCTGGTTCTGCAGGCAGTAGATGGTAGGAAAAGGGAACATCCAGTCCCAGCGATGGTGGGAGAAGAGAGAAGGGCGCCGGCTGCCCTCCTCCTGTTCCCTGAGACCCTAACTCGTGAGCTCTGCTTCCAAAATCACGGGTCAGGAGCTTGGGACCCGGGTGGAGGGCTTAAGCAACACTGACCGCAAGCCATCCTTCAGAAGCACGAGATGCATGGTCATTAGATATCATTTACTGATCAGCTGTTTGCCTGCGTACATGCAATCTTTAAAGTAAAGGTACCAAAAATGGTTCTTTGGAGCAATGCCAGAAGAACCACTTTTGGTTCTCTAAAGTACCTTACAATAAAGTCTAAAGAACATTTTGAAAATGAGATATGCAAATGTGAGGAACCTTAAAAGCGTAAAGAACCTCCACATGATGTAACCTCTATGTTCTAACAATGTCTAATATTTGTCTTAAATCCAAGGAATGTAAAGTTTTTTTTCTGGAACTGTATGGCCGAGCAAAGAACCATTTAGGGGCCTTTATTTTTAGGAATTATTATTATTATTATTATTTTTTAGTATTATTTACTTCAATATTTCACTGATGCAAAGAATTTAAAGGTTATACAATAACCTTTAAATTCATGGCCAAACCAATGATTATTTAGGACCTTTATTTTGAAATATTTCTTGTACTTCAACATCTCATAGATCCAAGTAATGTAAAGGTTCCGTCATTAAGCATTTTTCCTACAGCTGTAAGACCAAGGAACCAGTTAGGAACCTTTATTTTTAATAATTTCTGGAACTTCACTATATCAAGATATAAGTCTAAAAGAATATATCTAAGCAATATTGTTCAGTTTTATATTGAACGCAGTAAAACCTCCATATATTGACACTGATCTATGTTTTTATTTGTTTGTTTCCTTATTTGATTGCTTGTATGCAGCACATTTTGTCTGTTGCAGACTACAGACTGAATAGGAGCACACCAGAACAAGCTTTCTAGTCATAACATATCAGCTTATTGAGATACTCTGGTAGACTTTCACTGAATGCAATCAATTGGACATGTTCCTGGAAGACGTATATATAGACTAGGTAGTTTTTGTAACCTGAGCTGTATTTTGTGGCTCTTTCACAAGCATAGCTAATGCATTATGGAGTATATCAAAAGAAGAATTTACAGGAATGTAATATGAATGTAATACATTTGATTTGCATGCTGCCAAGCATATGGTTTACATTACACCGTGTTGGCAGGAACAGATGGAGAATGTAGAAGGGAAGTTAAATGCTGTTTGCAATAGTTTTGGGAAGAATGCGAGAGTGCAGGTCCATTAATTAAAAGCAGCTTGGCCCTTTTGTTATGGAATTATCATGGGGTCAAGTGGTTCAGCATAAATTCAACACTGAAGGTGGAAAAATCCCATAACAAATTCCATATCCTATCTATCTATCTATCTATCTATCTATCTATCTATCTATCTATACGAAAGCAGTTAAAATAAAACAAAATACGAAAAGGCATAACCACTGTTTTTTGTGATTAGTTTTATTACAAACATGTACAATAGACCTAATAAATAAAGGAACTGTAAGACATATTATTTTATATTGTGTATCTATTTAGGCCTTTTTTCTCATTTTTTTACACCACTACTATTAAAACACAGGGCTTGTATGGACACTTTTGGAGCATATGTTTTATGTTTTACATAATTAACAGCTCATATGTATTTAATGCGATCAGACAAAATCCAAACACATATAAATGCATAAAACAAGTATGAAATGGCACAGCTGCTTCTATTTGTGCTCTGTCTTTGCTGAAAACTATTTCACAAATCAAGACAGACTTTGTCTAATATGGCCTGAGAATGAGCTCAGCAGATGCATTTGGTTAAATCATGGCCCTCGGATCTTCTCCTCACTCTTCTCCAATTCTTCCATCAAAGGTTCTCTAGAATAAAGTGGGGAAAAAGCACCTAAAATTGCTACCTCAACAAAATTGATTTTCCACCGTCTCATTATGCACTGCAATGTGGCTTTATTTATTTATTAAACTTCACCCTAAGCTCTGTCAGTTTCCAGGTAATGGGAGGCTGTTCCATGAGGCCCCCAGCAACAGCGGAGTGATAGCCATCCACCATGAATACAAAACAGGCAGGCAGGGCACGATGAAGCTGGAAGTGCTCAGCTCAGCAGGGCATGCATGCTTACTGAGTGCCAGCCACCGTCTGTCTGCCTCTGCACTGACCCAGCTGAACGCACTGGCAGAGAGAGAACTTGCACAACCAAACAGCCTTCATGCTCTCCGCTTCCAACATAATTGTGTCGCTGTTAGCTGCATGGTTCTGTCACTGTGCAGCCTGGCGAACACTGAAAATTGTATAAAGTAGTACTTCCCCACCTTCATACTTAAATAACCCTGTCCCATACCGTTCAATGTTTCCTCTGCTCTGACTTCCTGAATTAAACTGAGGGTGGGCTTGTTTATTGGTTGATTCATTGAATCAAGTGTGTTGGGGCACATGGCGGGTGTACTTTGCTTAATGGATGAACACTAGCATACTGTAATCATGTTAAGGTACATTAATGCAGTATAATGTTGCCTTCAAAAGGGTTGACCATACAGTTGCTGGGCACTTTATTAGAAACCTCTACCTTGTACACTGCAAAAAGTCAGCTCAGCTTGAATTTGTAAGTCAGCATTCTTCATATTTATGCATTTTTCTTGACTTATTTTAGCCAAAAGTTCTCTTTTAAAAAAGGACTGCATCTTAGGTTAGGTCAACAAAATAGCTTAAGTTGAGCTTACTCAAAAAAAAAAAAGTAAACATGATTGCCTCCTTAAGAGCTGAAATGTATATATGTATGTATGTATGTATGTATGTATTTATTTATTTATTTATTTATTTATTTTATTTGGTGGGTTTTTTTACTCTGTTCCTTCACAGTTAAATCATTGCTAAT
>JAILXH010203563.1:5315-16127 GCA_023558415.1 Piaractus mesopotamicus
ACTGTGATATGACATGGCAGTGTGTTTTGCTAAGCAGTGGTCTATACAACTAATGGTGCTTTCAGAACAAAACCTTGTATCTTGTAACCTTGCCCCCCACTTGTCAGACCAAATTTGAACCTCTGACCTTTAGCTGTATTTGCAGAGAGCTATGAAGACACTACACGACTGGTTATGTTAATAGGTTGCTGTGTTGTTTCCAGTATTGCAATGCATTAATTGTACCACATGCTTAAAGAGCAGACTTACTGTAAAGCACTCTGGCATTGGAGTTGTTGGAGTTGGAGTTGTTGGAGTCTGGCGGCGGAGTTTGGTTATAAACTCGAGCCAACGCTCACTATAAGTGTGAGGGACACAAAATGAAGTGGGAGAGTGTTAACAGTCTGTGGGACGTTATACTTTTAATTGCTTTAACTTTTTTTAAAGTTTGAAACATACCATTCACTCCCCAGTCCATAAATGAACATTTTCCCACAGCTGTGTAGCCCCACCCATTTATGTCAAAGTTGTAAGGAGTGTTTTACACTGGACTGCTTTTTGCGTGAAACACAATACAGGGCAGCCAATTAGAACAGAGATCATTTACATATATCTTTCTGAAACAAAAAAAATAAAAAAATGAAAGGATAAAGAGGGGTTGGAAAATGGTCATGTAAAAATGAATTATGAATTTGTTATATAAAACCACACATATGTTATAAATGGACCTCAGAGGGAAAAAAAAGAAACATGGGATATGGGCACTTTATACAACTGTGTTCAGCAGGTTAAACTTCACCTTGGTTTAAGGTAACACAGACGAGTTAATTAACAGTATGCAATCATGTTACAACTGAGTGAATAATAAGATGAAAGATTCTGTAAAAAGGCAGACACAACTTTGACAATAGAATAGAGTGATACCTGAGAGAAAGAGAAATAGACAGAGAGAGCTAGGACTAGAGATGATCCTTGTCTCTGTAAAGAGACCCCTTGTAAGGCTGCTGTCCATTTAGGGTGGGAGTACAAAGGCACAGCAGAAACCTTACAAAGCCAGAATTCACAGACCTGCTTTTTCAGCCCTACAGAGTGAAGCCCATCCTAAAAGAGGAGCTATACTGGCCTTTCACTGCCTACATTATAGATCAGGGCTGCCCAATGTGTCCAGGGGCCAAAGTTGGGCAATGAGGGCGTTTGATTTGGCCCATCATAAGGTTACCCTAACTCACCTCCTTACTTAATGAGAGAACAAACATGTTTTAATGCTATATGTAACGTCTTAAAAATAAATTTATTTTAAAACCTACATACAGTCGTATGTAAAGGTTTGGGTGCCCCTGGTTAAATGACTTGTTTTGTTAATTTTCTAAGTGAACATAAGTTACGCATCCTCTACAGAGAACACACTTCTGCACATGTAAATGCACAGTTTCTGTTTATTTGCTGGATCTAACATATTTGAAAAAAAAAACCCCATAAAATATAGCCTGTGCAAAAGTTGGGACACTTTTGATGTTTTCTTTCTTCCAATAATTGTGCACTAAAATTTGCAGAACAACGCCATATAAAAGTGTGTTCTCTGTAGAGGACGTGTGTCTATGATGCTGGTTTGTTTTCTTTTCTGTAGGAGTATTTGCTATGTGACCCTGCTATGACTGATTGTACTAAAATCACAGACAACGACAATTGCTCGCTATTAAAGCTTTCAAAGCATTGTGGTCTGAATGCTGTGAGGAACAGCAGAGCTCAGCTGAGACAGAGAAGCGCTGTTCTGATTCTAACACAGCAGGCAGTGTTTAAAGTCTTAGTCATTTGATAATTGCAGTCTGTACAATAACAGTGCTAATTTGCATTTTTATTTTGAAGGATTTAAAGATGAAGAAGTTACTGAAAGACCACGTAAGTCTGGCTGCAAATTATTATATGAAACGTTGACATTTTATGCCTTCGGGCAAACTGTGAATGCTTGTGCAGCTAGTGGAATGTGATGTACTAATTGAAACCAGATGCTTTCTGTTAATGGTCTAATTCCTGACACTTTTGTGTTGCTCAGATGGCTACAGTCCTGAATATGGTGTCACCTTCAGGACCTCTATTATTGACAAGTTTGGAGTTGCCTTTGGCCGAGAGGGAGAGACTATGAGCTTGGGCTGCACAGTCGTCATCTATCCGACTGTCAAGCGCTACCAGCCTGAGGTGCTCTGGTACAGGCATGGTGGGTAGGAGCTTGTCTTAAGAAAATATCAATTATTAGTTTCACATTGAAGATTCCCTGCATCTAGGATAGTTAGAATGTCTGCTTGTCATTAGTACATCATTACAGCGTGCGTGTGTATATCTGTATTGTTTTTAAAAACTCAAAAAGGTGTCGACGCTGTAAAAGTGTACTCTGCAAGCAAGAGGACTTCGTTGCCTAGTAGCCATTTATGTTGATTATAATAACTATGTTAGACATTATTATGTTATTAAATTGTGAGATCACCCTTCGTGGGTAACAACTATGCAAGACCACGTGGACCACCAAAACTGCCACCACCAGATAAACAGTACTTAAAACTTTAATCTTTGAGAGAGAGGAGAAAATCAAGCTCCACTTTTGCTTCAGATCTGAAAAAATCCACAGGTGTTTCTGTCCATCCTTCCACTTTGAGAAGACAGCTCAACACTATGAGACAAAAAAAGAAGAAAATGTGCACTATAACACCAAAACTAGTTTTGGTGTTATGAATCTAAATTTGTGTTTCAAATTATTTGGATTGTGAGAAGCGGAAAATGCAACCAACGTCAAAGACTGAACTTTCAAAAGATTGTTTGAAAAACCGAAAGCAAGTCTCTCAAAAAATGAAAGTTGTAATAAAGGTATCAAAGATATGTGCAGGGTTATATTTAGAGACTGCTGTATGATTTTCTGTTAAATAAATGTCTGCTGTTTTTTTCTGACAGTGGGAAATGAATAACTTGTACGTTTTAATGGTTGGTTTGTCTAGAAATTAAATAAAAGAAGGGTGGTCTCTGCATGTTACATAGTTATATTAAGTACCAAGTAGCTATGTATGAACAGTCTGCCCATTCATTTAGGGATTAATCCTTAAAATGGTAAAGATATTTGTCCATTCTCTCCCATTCTGTCATCTCCTTGCTATTAACCAGGTGTCCTTCTGACGCCCTCTAAGTGGGTGCACATGCACTGGAGTGGGGATCGGGCCACTCTGACGCTGGTCCATCTCAACAAAGAGGATGAGGGGCTCTACACCCTGCGCATCAACACCAAGTCCGGCTTTGACTCTCACTCCGCCTATGTGTTCGTCAGAGGTGAAGCTTACCACGGCTTTACAGCCACAGTGTTTTTCAGGGCAACTGTAATGAACAGTGTTCCATTTGCATGCAAATTTACATACAGAGGACAGTGACACAAAAGGGGGGGCACTTTAGAAGCAACACATTATACAGCACTTTGTAAAAACAAACATAAACAAAAATAAAATCAGGTCCTCCTGATTCTCACGTTCAGATCAGCTGAATGTGCATGTGATGAACTAAATTAGTTGTCTGATATTAGGTATTAATTAGGAGTTAATTAAGAATTAACAGTTTAATGTAAGATACTCATTAACAAAGACCATGAAAGCTTTGCCCATGTAATACGTAAGAGTTCATCACTTACCACCACGCTTACTGGTTTTTGCCTGCTACACATTCCAAAAAATCAATACCGAAAACACTTGTTTTGGAACCTTAAACAGGTGAATAGGTAACAGGTGATGCTGTCACAACTGTGTATAAAATGAGCATTCATGAAATGCTCAGTTACCACTTAATGTGAAACTGCCTCAGCATATAGTCCAGCAGTTGAAGAACAGTGTTACTCAATTCACTATTGCACGGAATTCAGAGATTTCACCACCATACAATCAATGATGTTCTTAAAAGCTTCAGAGAATCTGGACAAATCTCTGTGAGTAAAGAGCAGGGCTGAAAACCAGTACTGAATGGCTGTGACCTTAAATCCCTCAGATGGCGTTACATAAAAAAACAACATGCTTCAGTAATGAATATAACCACATGGGCTCGAGAATACTTTGGAAAACCCTTGTCAGTAAACCCAGCATCTACAAATGGAAATTTAAGACTCTACTATGCAAAGCAGAAGACATAAATCAACAACATCCAGAGACACCGCCCACTTCTCTGGGCTAAAACTTATCTCAGGTGGCCTGATGCACAGTGGAAACGTGCTGGGGTCTGACAAGTCCACCTTTCAAATTGCTTTTGGAAATAATGAAATAAAAATAATCGTGTTCTGTGGGCCAGAGAAGAAAAGGACCATTGTTACCAATGCAAGGTTTAAAAGCTAGCGTCTGTAACCTGCACGTCTGTGAAGGCACCATTAATGCTGAGGGGTACATACACATTTTAAAGCAACATATGCTACCAACTAGACAACGTTTTTTCAGGGATGTCTCTGCTTGTTTCAGCAAGAAAATGCCAAAGTCTGCCCGTGTTACAACAGCGTGGCTTCGTAGCAAAAGAGTGCAGGCACTACACTGGCCTGCCTGCGGTCCTAACCTGTCTACCCACAACTGTTGAGCAGCTGAAGTGTTATTTTAAGCAAAAATTCCATTTTCATAACTACAACAGTTGATATCCTCAGTGCCCAGACGATTACTGAACGTTGTTAAAAGCAAATGTGATGTAATACAGAGGTAAACATGCCCCTGTCCCAAATTGTTGGAACATGTTGCAGACATCAAATTTAGAGTAAGCATAGAATACGCTAATTAAGTAAAACATTAAATATCTTGTCTTTGTACTGTTTTGAATTGAATAGTGAAGATCAAAAAGGATTTGCAAATCATTGCTGTTTGTTTTTATTTATATTTTTCCTACTGGGACAAATCTTGTCTTTATACACGCTGTGTCTTTAAACAGCAGACTGAGTCCTGTATTAAGTTTCTCTTGGGGAATGCTGCTGCTATATCAGGCTGAAGTTGCCAAAGAGATGCCAGTGAAAAGAGCCCATGCTAACTTTAATCCTCAAAACATTTCTGACTTTTAGCTCTGAGCTGTCTTATGCTTTAGGAATCATGTTAATACATTACTATGCTGTTGATGTATACATGTATATTTGTAGTATGATGAGGCCTTAATGAAACTCTTTTTTTAAGTAAGCAGAGCAGAGGTGTGGTCACAGAGCAGAGGCCATTCATGTCAGTTGGTTTTCTATAATTAGATCTGACACCACTGAGCAAAGTGTTAAGTGTGTGTGTGTGTGTGTTTCAGATGCTGATGTGGAGGTGGAGGGGGTTCCTGTTGCTCCTCTTGATGTTCGGTGCCATGATGCTAATAAGGATTATGTGGTGGTCACCTGGACGCAGCCTGCAGTTGAGGGTAGCAGCTCCATCCTGGGCTACTTTATAGACAGGTCAGTGCCTACATAACTCAGTCTGAGCTCACGAGTGAAGCAGCCATAGTGTATTTCTGCCCATTCTATTGTTACACAGCACCCTTAACCATACCTCAAATTGGAACAGAGGGTGGAGCTTTGTGAAGTTACCAGTTTAAAGTGATTGTTTGTAGAAAAATCCAAAATTACAAATTATAGCTTATATCACACATGCTAACGTTTGCCCGAAACTGCATGAAGTTGTTAAGTAATCTTAAATAGACTTGCTTATGTGGTTTCTGACACTGTATAACATACTATTATCTAAAAAAATAGACAAAAGTACAGGCAAAATTCAGGCTGCTACTGTGGAGGTGGGACGTAGGGGTGCTGAGGGGGCCAAAGCCACCCCAGATTTCAAGACTTCAACTGTTTTAAAAAAAAATACTGAAAAGAACTGAACTTTAAAATAAACTGTGTTTTAGTAAAAATCAGTGTGTGCTTGCTTTGGAGTAGATTATCCATATAATGTTTAAGTTAATGCGTTTCGACTGTTATGGATTTTGTTTGTCTGGAAAAATCATTCCAAAATGTTCTGAAAGCCAAGCATCTTTATATGTTATCATTTTTTTTTTTTTTAAATTTAAACAGATTCTTTCATCCAGTTAAACCATTTGTATACAAAGAATAGGTTTCATTTGTTCAGATTACTTTCAGAGTAGAGACATTTGTTTGGGAAACATGCACTGTTGGTGGCACTGCAAAGCGAAAACTGAGAAAATTAGTTTCTATACGCGAACCGACATCTATCTACCTTAGACTCCATTGTGAGCAGCTACCCATCAAGCCACTGATCGAGTGTCCACATTAATTAGTGTCCTATATTGTTGTAAAACATTCATCTAACATTATAAAGTCCCACAATTTGAACACAAGTTCTTGTCTACCGTTGTCTCTTGCTCGGTGTGCGTTCAAGAATCGAATCATACTGTGAATGTGGCTGTGATACAATCGGTTACAACACTACATATCAACAATCTGATTGAATGCTGCTCAGCACATTTGCATAAAGTCCATCCAGAGTGAAAGAGAGCAGGGTAAATAGGTTTGATGTCTCAATTATATGTGTATATTTTGTCGTCTCTCACCACATTATATCAAGTTATGACATGTTCTGTTTGATGTAAATTATTCAAAAAAATTCAAACTAAGTAAAAAAAAATTGCCATATCATTTTTGCATGACGTCACAGCGTAAATCATGTGTATGCCACTTAAAATTTTGGCACCCCTATCTTAAATCACCTTCCCACATCCCTGGCTGCTATCACTGTTTTTAGCTACGCAACATACGTTTGTAATCCTAATTTGTACGTTTAATAAATAATAGCATGTCACATACTGTGCTATGTTAACACAAAAGCAAGTCTATTTGATATTACTTGCTGTTTAAGGCAAATGTGTCAAGCATGTCTTGGTGTCTTACTACATTTTAGTAAAGGGGATTTTGTGTATATTTATTTAATGTTTTAAGTTTACTGCGTTTGTAGGTGTGAAGTTGGCACCCACCGTTGGGCCCAGTGCAATGACACCCCAGTGAAGTATGCCCGCTTTCCCGTCACCGGGCTCATTGAGGGGCGCTCCTACATCTTCCGGGTGAGGGCCATTAACAAGGCTGGAGTGAGCCACCCCTCACGAGTCTCTGACCCTGTAGTGGCCATGGACCCCTCTGACCGGGCCCGCCTGAGAGGTGAGAAATTGTTCTTGTGTTAATACACTGATTACACCATGTGATCATGCATGAATAAACCTCCCTCTCCTTTTATTAAAGCTGGTCCTTCTGCTCCATGGACTGGTATGATCAAATTTACTGAGGAAGACCCTACAGGTAAGATATAAGAGAGCACATACAGAAAGAGTCTTATCAAAAAGACTAACAGAATTATGTATCAGGACTTTGTTGGAATAAAACAAATGGCTTGAAAGGCTTGAAATACGTATGTAACAGTGACTTCAACTAGTAGCTAAGAGTGAAGGTTATCGAAGACACAGCATTACTCCCCCCTCTCTGTCTCTCTCTCTCTCTCTCTCTCTCTCTTTCTCTCTCTCTCTCTCTCGCTCTCTCTCTCTCTCTCCCCCTCTCGCTCTCGCTCTTTCTTTCTCTCTCTCAGTGGGCGTAATACCTGGGGCTCCTACTGACCTGGCAGTAACTGAGGCCACCAAGAGCTATGTGGTGCTCAGCTGGAAGCCCCCTGTGCAGAGAGGACATGAGGGGGTCATGTACTATGTGGAGAAGGTAGGTGAACATACAGTCCTGTGCATACAGTCCTCTCTGTAGAGGATGCATTACAGTCCTCCCTGTAGAGGATGCATTAACTTATTTTCATTTAGAAAATCAACAAAACATCTCATTTGACCAGCTGTATGCAGTTGTAAGCTGTATATAATTTAACAGCTTTGACAACCGGATGAAAGACCATCATTTTTTATGTTTACTTTCTGTCATAATATATTTGTCCTTGCCCTTTCACATTACTCTGTCGGTTAGCCTGATATGATAAGGATGCTAAAACATTGCATGAAACTTCTCGTTTTTGTTTTAGAAAGTATTTTGAGAAAGTCTTAGTATCAGTGTCCAGCTGTGGCTGGTATAAAGATATGCCGTCCACGAGGCAGACTGGGATTTAGTTCATCCCCTGGGCATGCTCACCGCACTATTCCAATAGGAGTCCTTGGGCAAAACTCTTAATGTTCCTAAAGCTACATTTGGCCCTGTAACATGATTAAATTGAACGTAGCTCTACAACATAAGCCAAATACCGTAAGTGTAGATGTAAAATGTGACACCAGGTCAATTAACACATTATATAGTGTTCATTAATGCACTAATTTTAACTTGACAAAAGTTAAGCTTGGCATGAACAGAGTGTTAGTGACAACAACATTGTTTTGGTTTTATTTTTAACTCAATTAGCATAACATTTTCCGTAAAAAAATAGTGATTGCTGACATTAGGGATGATACCCGAAGAGGACAAAGAAGCCAAAAATTTCCATTGCTACTCCTCGTACAGCTTTCGAGTCTTTAGTGACTATACCCAAACAGGTTGCTTGTGTTTTTTTAACCGATTGTGCAGCGTTCGTTCAAACACAATTTGTTTCTATAAAAATGAATGGAGGGATGCTCAGCATACTTAAACCGAGTCATTTAAATATGCTATGCTATTCCAGATAGTTACACCTTAGTAACTACCTGAGATACCATAGCAACAGCCTAGCAACGCCTTAGTAACCACCTGAGGTAGCCTAACAATGGCCTAACAACACCTTAACAACAATCTGGAATACCATAGCAACAGCCTAAAACCACCTTAAAAAACACCCAGGACTTCATAGCAACAGTCTAGCAACACCTTAGCAACCACCTTATAACCAACCAAGCAACACTCTAACAAGTAGCACTATAGTAACACCATGGAATTACCATATGAATCCAGTTATCAAAAACAATCAACAGCTTTTGAAGTGTTATTAGCTGGCTTTGTCAAGTCAACTTAAAGTTTGTTCTCAAACTTTCCCTTTCTAGTCAGGATTGTTCCTTAAAGGTTAATTATGGAAGTTCTATGAAAAGGTTTCATGTAGCACCAAAACGGGGCAGCAAAACCCTGAAAGCTGCAAAACCTCTGCTGTGAGGTTTTCCTTGAAAAAAATGGAACCATAAGCTCACAGTCTTGTCTAAATCTGATTTGTGTGTTCTGTACACTTGTTTGCAGTGTTTGGTTGGCACCGAGACGTGGCAGAGGGTGAACACTGGCATGCCAGTTAAGTCTCCTCGTTTTGCCCTGTTTGACCTGGCTGAGGGTAAATCCTACAACTTCCGTGTGCGCTCCTGCAACTCTGCGGGAGTTGGAGAGCCATCTGAGGAAACCGGGGCCACTACTGTGGGAGACAAGCTGGGTAAGAGCCAGGGCCAGCACATGCTGTTCTGCTGCTCTAGGCGAAACACTAGTGTGCCTCTCCATCTAAAATTTTTAATGAAGTCACCAACCTACAATGCAAGAAAAAGCAAATTTAGAAAGCAATATCATTCTGTCTCTGTCATCATAAACTTCATTCTGACCCCAGTGTAGCCTGAAAACCATGCGTGTCTTGTTTAAAATGCCCACAGGCCTAATATCGAAAGTTGCACGTGTTAACTTTAACTCCCATAAGTAGTATAATTAAACCCAGCGAAAGAAAGCTAATGTACCATTTGACTCTACAATATAGATTTATATTATAAGCTGAAAGGTATTTTTAGATGTTATACTCAAATTTTTAAATATTTTGTGTTATTAAACTGATAATATACTACGATTGTGTATTTAACCTCTGCTTTTTGTATTGCACTGAGAGTTTATTTATGAGGCAAGTAATGATCTACGCTATCAAAATAAGTGCGCCAAAATGGGTGTTGCCATTGAGGAACCGCTTTTGACTCCCTAAAGAACCTTTCAGGGGATGATTCTTCAAAAAACATTTTTGTAAATGTAAATAATCTTTTAAATTATAAAAAAAACATTTAATATGTACAGATTCTATACCAATTAAACGTTTTTCTTGCCAAAAATCATTTAGGAACCATTTAGGAACTGTTTGTCTCTTTCAGACTTACCCTCAGCCCCAGGGTCTGTCGTGGCCATCAGGAACACAGCCACATCTGTTGTGGTGACCTGGGGTGTCTCCAGGGAGGCCAGGAATCTGCGTTACTACATCGAGGTCAGTGTGGTGGGGAGCAACGTGTGGGTGCCTTGCAACAACAAGCCAGTGAAAGGATCCAGGTAAATCTACTCCGCCCAGTGTGCCCTCTCATACTTGCCCCAAGCCAAAATAGGCAATATAAAGCTAGTGAGAGTGTTCTGAACCGGTCTGTGCTGTGGTTTGCAGGTTTGTGTGTCATGGGCTGAGCACTGACGATAACTGCGTGTTCAGAGTGAAGGCAGTGAACGCTGCAGGCTACAGCACTTACTCCGCCGAGTCTGAGGCCTGCGTTGTGAAACCAAGCATTGGTGAGTACCATCACTCCAAACCAGGCCAGATCCAGTCACAGCAGAATGGCCTAGTCTAAATTAGTGTTCCCCAACATCAGTCCTGGGGACCCACTACCTTGAATTGTTTCAAGTAATCCTTGCCCTAACTAGTAACAGTACCTTTGCTGGTTTTAATGATGTACCGTAGTTTTAAACACCATGATAAATACCTACAGTAGCCTACAATATAATAGTCTAGTTTCCTTGACAGTCATGTTACAGGACAATGCATGTGTACATACAGTTGTGTGTAAAATTTGGGCACCAATCAATGTTTTGATTTGTTGATTTTGTGAACATAAGTACACATTCTCTACAGAGAACACACTTCTGCATATTTTAATGCACAATTACTGTTTATTTGCTAAAATTAACATATTTGG
>JAILXH010203566.1:8731-20296 GCA_023558415.1 Piaractus mesopotamicus
AACCTGGAGATCAAATTAAAGTGAAACTGAATTGTGTTTTATAAATGGGCTAACCTGACCCAATGTTGCAAGAAATCAATCATATTTTAAAGCTTAGCAAAAATATCAGCTCGGTATTGGGCGATACTCAAGGTTTCAGTAGCTGGGTTCAGTGTATTTTTATGCATATTTTGGCATATAGAAAAAAAAAAATATTGAACAGAATCACCCAAGTTTGCATAAAGGTCAGGATGCTCGCTTGAAGTGGATACATTTTTTCTTTTCTTCTTTTGAAAAAAGAAATGTGATAAGTTATAATAGAAACACATTAGCTGACTATATGTTATAAATGTGAATAAAAAGCCACATGACTCATCAGGCACTTCTGTTTTTTTGCCTAAACGTTACAAAACATGACAGAAGGTACCGCGTACCAGTGGATTAAACATGGATTGAGCCTAGTCTAGACTAAATCTTAACCGCAATAGTGAGTTATCACTAAGCCTTTTTAGTCCAGGATTAAGCTTAGTCTGGGTCCAGGAAACCAGCCCTAGATGGAGTATCTTAATTCAAGCTAAGGGAATAAGCATGGTATAAACCAGAGCTCTTCAACGCCGGACATTGAATGTAGTCTCTGGATTTTGCCCTCACTGGTAGGAATGACACTAGGGGGCCAATCAGTTACATCAGCAGGTCAGTTAACTTCCAGTAATCACGAAACTGGATTCAAAGTCTGGATCTGGCAGGAGGAGAAAGCTGACCAAAAGCAGGCATTTCTTCGCCCACTGATTAGCACAGAAATATGCCCTGTGCCAACGAAACAGTCCTCCACTCCTCAGACGTTGACTGACACTGGCGACTTTCTTCATCAGCTTAATTGTCCCTAATAATTTGTAAGCTGGCATTTACGCTAGACGACGCTTCACTGCGATTCATTAATCAACTTGTCCAAACTGCAGAAAACACAGACATGACTATAGTGCTGTCTTTCTCCCTGGAGGGGTGGAAGAGTTGTAATTAAAACCAGCTTTCAATAAATTAAAAGTAGTAGAGTGAACCTTCGGAACGTCCTTAGGTAACGTATGAGCGGAAAGGGCATTCATCACGGCGATCTCTCAGAGTTAAACTTTCTGAAGAGCAACGCAATCAATCAATCCAGAGCAAATCTGATTTCCTTTGCAACTGTAACATATTGATCCAACGTGCATTAGGCAAAATGCTTACTGCTTAAAACATTTTCCTTACAATAATCTTAAGATACTGATTAAATCACAAGGCTTTGTAGCATAGAACAGAATGTACAGTCGTAAGGTAAAGTCTTGTGCAAAAAAAAAAAAAAACCAGGTCAAACGACATGTTTTGTAGATTTTCTAAGTGAAAGTAAGTTAACACATCTTCTACAGCCCAGGTGTCAAATACAAGGTAAAAAGTATTTTAATTTTCTATTAATATTAGCCCTTTACACCATGAACTGCACTACAGTAACCAGCATGCACTGCAACGTAATGTGTGCTCCCCATCTGGGACTGCACCACAAAAAAGGATCAAGCGAATGGTCAGTTTTAAAAAACCTACTGTACAGTGGTTTAACAGTGATCTGCAGCTAATGTTGTCTATTGCTTTACATTAAATAATATGTTTTTATTCAAAATTATTTTTGAATCATTCAGGTATTCGCTGCCTATTTTTTGCCATTGTAGTTTTGGCATATTTTAAACAAACAATGGCCAGTTGGGATCATGGCAAAATGAAATAAAAACACAGCTGGCCCACAGCTTTGTTGAGATTTTTTCAATATGGCTCTTTTAGTGGTTGAGTTCGACATCCCTGCACTACAAGGAATTTCTGAAAACCAGTTGCTCAAGGATCTCTTAAATCTGTCCACCACCATTCAGAGCAAGACGAAGCAAAGAAAGTTCCGGCGTCTGGTCGGACGGGAAGGAATGAAGCTTTAATTGACACTCAAACTCCAGCGTTGCATAAATCTGTCCCCTCAATTAGAGCAGATTACTTGGAGCAGACACGCATGCATGTTTCAGTTGATTTCCCTGCCATTGTTGCTATATTCATTAGCTCTTGGACATGACTCAATTTAATTAGGCAAACAGAATTGGAATAATTGCAGATGTTGCCGCATATCTTAGCAACATGAGCGGCACTTCTCATTTGTGCATCGTAACAAGACGTACGGTTCCAGATGGCGAGCGTTTAGAGGCCTATTCCTTGGTAATAAGGGCAGCTGAGGCTTTTAAGTCGGGCTTCGGAAATTCAAACTTTCCACTGCTGGGAAGCAGCAGCTGTGCCGAGGTTCACCTCCTTTTATACGACATGATTGGCCTATTAAGTTAGGAAAAAAATGCTTTGCGCTGTTATTTTCCTGCTGAGAATTAGCACTTGAGAGTGAAAAAAAAGTGAGAAGGAAATTACGGAATTTTTCCAGTAACTTCCACACTCCATACTGACATTTAAATTACTGCACCAGCACTTGGTTTCACTACCTGCTGGGTGTTAGCATGAAGAAATCGAGGACTCAGGGAGTCATGTAAAAGCCTTGACCTTCACTGCGATGAACTTTAGGCAGGCCTGAGATTCGTAATTAGTTTCAAACCCCCTCCCCCTGACGAGGGGACGGACCTATTAGTCAGAAAAATTGACCCAATTACCTGGTTGTGGCCGAGGCTCCCACTAGAGCTGGAGAGTCGCAGGTAACATGAGAACACTGTATCTTAATTTGGATGGAGTGATGGTTCCATTTAAACGATAAACTTCTATCAAATTATATCAGTTTTCAAATGCAATTATGCTACAAAAAAAAGTGTTCCCTCTCTCATTTGACCATTTTTTTTTAGGGGACAAAAAATGAGTGTGGTATTGGTCATTGGTTTTAGTTTTGTGAGCTTCAAAGTCAGGCATTAAACTTAATGGGTCACTGAAATCTAGATGAGCTTCTCTAATAACATTGTTCAGAGCTGTAATTGCTCTATTTCTCCTTCGGGGAGGCACTCTGGGAGGAGGAATTGAACCATAAAAATTTCCATTCATTCACTTCTCTTGTGCTTTCCGAACTTGCCGTGATCGAAAACCAGGGGCACCTTCAGCACCGAATGGCAGCATTGTTTATGCAAAGGCTCCTCCGTCGCTATAAAAAGCTACAAACAATTGTAGAAACTTCGCTCATCACATTTTTCACACATCTGTCTATCAGAGACAGGACAGGTCATGGGTTCCTAACCTCCTATAAGCTCCTGACACATGTGAGCCAGATAATCAGCATTCTCCAGCTTCTAATTACCATATTCAGGTGTGTTTGGGAGCAGGACCAGAATATAAATGTCATTTGGCTGGAAAGACCTGGGGCTGTTTTGGATTGTCAGTTCGCTCAGTGCTGTGCTGGCACTGGCCATTACCTTCACACCTTTCCAATGCACTCAGCATTGCACTCACATAAAGCCATTCCATTACCATGTGACATCAATGGAGCAACGACTGCCTGGGAGGCCGGCTATAGAAGAACAACGCTCGCGTCCTACACGCTAGCAGAAAGCATTAGCGCTGCATTCACAGCTGAAGCACACAGTCACTTTGGCTCCCAGACTCCATAGAGATGCAAATGGGCTTTTCTCTGTGTTCTGAAGCGTCCATCCAAGCTATCCCACTGTAATTATCTTGTCTTTCGTGCTCCGGAGGTCTAAGCTCACATAATGGGAAGTGACGCGCAGGGTAAGCGAGTCGAGCAATTAAGACAGGGGAGGAACGAAGGACCTGGCAACCCTCTAAAGCTGCGCAGAACCTGTCACTCTCAAGTAAGCGTTTAAGTAAAAGGGACTCTACCCTCACAAAAGGGAAATCAGTCAGACTCATGGGGTAAACAGGACCCAAAGAAAGACAAGCAAGGCGGCAGGATAATCCAAAAGACAAGCCGTAAACACACTGGACCCGGACACGGAGGTGAAGGCTGTGGTTTGATGGTTCTTCTGTTTTGTATAAAGAAGAGTAATGATCAGTTGCTACACAGTAAACATGTTGCTTTACACTGAGTTGCCACCTACCTTGTACTTTCACTCCCTTTATTCATCTTTTTTTCCTTGTAAAGGGAAAAATACATGAAAAATATAAAGAAAATATATAAAATATTATATTATATATATGTATAAAATTGTAAAGCAACCTTGGGTATGTGAAAGGTGCTATATAAGTCTAACTTTAGTATGATTACTATTACTATTACCTGCACTCATAGGTCATTTCATTGGGTACACGTACCATACAGGTACACTTAGTAAGTATACAACTACTGACGTCAATAGAAAAGGACTATTATAGGACCACCGCTGACTATGTATTATATGGATTCGGGGCCATTCTAAGCACAGTAATGATACCAATATGGTAGCGGCACGGATCGTTTCAATTGGCTGACTATTCTCAACCCTGTTGTGTCAGAAAGGTGTTTAAAATCTTAGTGTACCTAATAAACTGCTGACTGAGAGAATGTACAAAGAAATTTGGATGGTACACAAATGCAATATTTGATGTCTTATTAACTTTACTGTTTTTTTGCAAATTGGTTTCCAAATTGATGCCTTCAACACACTTTAAAAAAATCTGGAAAACAGCATGTTTACCACTGTATTAACTTTCCTTTTAACAGCACTTAATAACCGTTTGGGCACTGATGACACCAGTCTATCATACAAGTCTTCAGCTGTGCTACCATAAGGAACTATTGCTGTCGTATTTTGTGCTTCACTAGGTAACACGTCTGGACTGTAGGCAGGCCAGTCTACCACCCGCGCTCTCTGTTTACACAACCATGCTGTACACAGCCAGACACAGATTGTGTCTTGCCATTTTCATGTTGAAATAAACATGGGCATCCCTGAAAAAGACGTCATCTAGAAGGCATCATCTGTTCATCTCTTTCAGCATTAATGGTGCTTTCACAGACATGTGAGATCAAATTAA
Source organism: Piaractus mesopotamicus (assembly GCA_023558415.1). Taxonomy (NCBI): domain Eukaryota; kingdom Metazoa; phylum Chordata; class Actinopteri; order Characiformes; family Serrasalmidae; genus Piaractus; species Piaractus mesopotamicus. Next base: position 13,676 of record JAILXH010203566.1, read on the forward strand.
TATAGCACCATAATATAACATATCCTGGCTTTTTGGATGGTATGGTCCTTTTCTTCTTTGGCCCCAAGAAAAGAAAGGAAACAACGTTCAGTTTACCATTTTGGTTGACATACAGGTCAAAGTGGATTTACAAATCATTGCCTTCTGTTTTCATAGACGGATCCAACTTTTTTGCAACTGAGGTTTGTAGGCATGTAAGCACCGTATTGATATTAGTTATTAATCAGTTGAGTGTAGAAATAATCAGATGAACATATGGCTCCACAGCAGATGTGGACAGCTTCCAGCACTGCTGATGAAGCCAAGTCATGAACAGAAAACACATGAACAGATTTTAATAAAGACTGGCAACTGGAATTTATTTGGTTTAAAACATGATACTGCTCGAGATTCAACCGCTCTAAGGCTACGACAGGCAACAGAATACAGAAAATAAACAGAGAAACTCACTGTGACCTTCCTTACATCCCTAAAGCTCCAGATAAGCTTTTTCCATTCTGTCATTTATTTATTTATTCCATTAGTTTTTGTATCTTCATTAAACTTACTCACATTGGTCCACTGAGAATCATCTGACATATTTAGCTTCTAACAAAAGCCCAAATTAAACCCTGCCGTCCTTTTTGTTCAATACCACGAATGAAAGAAAACACAATTAAAAATCTGTGCATATGAAGAAAAATGTTCTAATCTTTTTGTGTTTCCAAATGCCAAGTCACAAGCCCTAAGGCAAAAACATAATTGCTAATTCATGCAGAGGATTGTATTATTGGTCATATGCATGTTGGGCCCAAGGGCTCCTTCACTTCCAGGTTTTTGACACATCACAAAACAACAGGTGTGGTGTTTGTTAGGTCTCACAATTGCGCTGGCATTCAGGGGGAAAAGGTTATTAAAATAAAGGCTTGACATTCACATGCATTGTTATTAAATCACCCTCCAGGCCATGTGATACATATTCATTATTTTAATCTCATTACAGAGTCAATCCCTCGACATGTGAAGAGTGTGTAGATCAGATATCTAATCATGATGCTTATCAGCGACTCTGCCGTGGCAATTCTTCATTGTCAAGCCTGCAAGTATTCCTTGAACAGGCTGCTGACGAGATTAATGGATTTTGTCTTGATTTCAAACTCACCTTTACTAGTGGTGGATAGAGAACATTTATAATGTGTGGTAGACACACAGTATAGTAAGGAACAGAACCAGTTAAAAGCTGAAAGACCAGCATGTGCATGCCCATTGTAGGCATTTTTGACAGGGAACAGGGGTTGGTATGGGCACTCTGACCAGTATGTGGCTATGCAGCCCCATACACGGCAGGGTACAATGCACCGTGTGTTGTGACAGATTCCTCCTGTAACCATCATTAAAAACTTCTGTGACTTATGCCACAGTAGCCCTTCCATTGATTCAGACTAGATGGGATTGGCTTTGTTGTCTTCATGCGTCGATAAACCTCCAGCACACCAACTACAGGAACCAACTGTTTGCTCTTACCATCCAATAAATCCCACACCTCGTAATGTTACGAGATAATCCCCATTATTTGCTTCATATCTGTGAATGGTCACAATACTTTGGCTTATATATGATCCAAAACATTATGACCAAATACATATACCATAGACTTTATTAGGAACACCCGTACACCTACTCGTTCACGCAATTATCTAATTACCCAATTGTGCGGCAGCAGTGCAGTGCATTAAATCATGCAGACATGGGCCAGCAGTTTCAGGTAATATTCACATCAACGTTCAGACTGGGGAGAAAAACATAATCTCAGTGATTTTAACCATGGCATGATTGTTGGTACCAGACAGGCTGGTTTGAGTATTTAATTAACTGCTGATGGTCAATGGAGAATGGCCAGACTGGTTCAAGCTGACAGAAACCACAGACAACCACTCTGAGCAGAAAAGCATCTCAGGAAGCACAACACGTCACACTTTTAGGCAGATGGGCTACAACAGTAGAAAACCATGTTTGGCTCCACTTCTGTCAGCCAAGAACAGAAAGCCGAGGCTGCAGTGGGCACTGACTCGCCAAAACTGGACAACTGAAGACTTGAAAAACATAGACTGGTCTGATGAATCTCGGTTTCTGCTAAGACAGATGGTAAGATAAGAATTTAGTGCCAACAGCATGAATCCACGTACACAACATGCCTTGTGTCGGCAATCCAGGCTGGTGGAGGTGGCGTAATGGTGTGTAGAACGTTTTCTTGGCACATTTTGAGCCCATTAATACCAATCAATCATCGCTTGAATGCTACAGCCTATTTGAGTATTGTTTCTGACCATGTGCATCCTGTCATGGCCACATTTGATCCATCTTCTAATGGCTGCTCAGAGCATGATAAGGCACCATGTCACAAAGCTAGAATCCAATAGAACACCTTTGGGATGTGGTAAAACAGGAGATTCACAACATGAAAGTGCACCTGACAAATCTGCAGGAATAGCATGAGGCAATTATAGCAACCAGAATGTCAAAGAAAGGTTTCCAACATCATGTGGAATCCATGCCATAAAGAACTGAGGCTGTTTTGAGACCAAAGGGAGGCCCTACCGAGTGTTAGTATAGTGTTCCTATACACATATACGCATATACACATACTCAAAAGCCTTGGAAAATCTCCACTGGGAACCCACAAATAATAAAGACAGTGTAAATAATGACAGCATGTTTTAGGACATTATCAGTGGTCTACATTTTTTTTAACCAATGTCTGCAACACAAGCAGAATCAATGTTGAATGTTTGTGCTTCCCACTGTATTTTTTTCTGCTCATACATCTTCTTGTCATATATCTTCCTTGGAGAATTCCTTAAAATTTCATGAGATGCAATTCCGTTGACAGCTTAATTTCGCCCGTCTATTCATAATACATTTCTTTCACAAAAATTTCCAATCAGGGAAAAAGAAAAATGATGACGAGCAGCAGCAAAACCAGAAGGTTGAAGGAAATAAGATTAATTTAGCACGTATAATTTACATCAGACAGAGACAAGCTCATTGATCTTTCATTCATAATGTTCACTTTCAAATTCATAATACCCTTTTAGACGGGCGAGGGACATAAAACTGAACTGAACTGGCATTATGAAACGTCCGACTCGATTAAGTCACTGTCACAATTTCCAAACTTATGAAGAAGATTTCTTTTTATAGCCCTATTCTTCTCGTACAGTATGTGATGTACAAAGCTCAGCCTAACAATGTAAGGGAATGGGCTGATAGCACGGTGTGATTCTTTTTTGACAGAAAAAAAGAATAAAGAGGCTTCGAACGGCTTTAGATGAACTGGCAGCACGAGAAAAGGGCATTATAAGGACGAAGACAAACTTAAGGTGGCCACATGACAACAAACCAGGGCTGAATTTGTCAAAAAAAGCTGTAAAAGATGTCGCTGTTCCAGATTTCCCTAAATACATGTTAGTTTACCTTCATCATAATGTGTTAATCATTGACTAAACATCAATTTTGAAAGACAAAGCATCCTTTGTGACAGACACACACACGTTCTTGTCTAACACACACACACAATTCGCTCTCTCTATGAGCCTGAGCTAATCACTATGCTAAAGAGATCATTAGCTTATATTGCTATGCAAATACCTTGATTATTCTTTCGGTTAATTTAATAAGAGGTGGAAATCTCTATTGTTTTCGTTTCATGCATAACTATGCAGATTGCGCCTTGCTGTCACCATTATCATCTACAAATGATGCGTGTGTCATCTGGTTCAGTGCTCAAGTTTCCATATGATGAATATAAATTGATGAGATTTTGATCCCTGACACCTGTATTTGAATATGCATGTCATAATTTCTCATGCTTTGCATTATCAAATGGTCCAGGCTGCCCAGAACAGCCTTTCACAGGCTTCAAATACCTATTGGTGTTTCTGAATGAGTGCTCGCATGATACTCTAACGAGTATTATTAATCTCAAAACTGTGCTAAAACACTAACATTTACATTTCCTAAATATCCAAATTTTTAAGTATGTTTGTTCATTTTAGATATGCTTAATCAAAATATTCCATTTTTCAATTTTTTATAAAAAAAGTTACACATTTATACAACCCTTTTTATGAAGGACGTCCCAAAGATTCCGAGAGGCAGAGGTTATGTAACGTTATGTCAGATAAGGAGACAGTTGAGTCTGACTGGATTTTTCGATTACCTTGACAGCAGCAATGATACGTTTAATGCGTAGATCTTAAAGGACCATCTTCTACATTTTTGTATGTTATTTATGACACATTTCTGTGTGTTTATGTATCAAAATTAGTCAGAATTATTGCTTTTCATAACCACTTTATCCCTTAGAATAATCTGTAGTACGCTTCATTCAAAACCAGTCGAGGGATAAAACACCAGAGGTGTGGACTCGAGTCATATGACTTGATGACTTGAGACTTGATTCGAGAAAATCAGGAAAGACTTGCGACTCAACTTTGACTTCAATGCCAGTCACTTGGACTTTGACTCGGCCTTCGGCCCCATGACTCGGAAACACTCGAGTCCCAAAGTGGAAGGGTCAAATTATTGGCAAGCCAAGGAAACGACAATTGCTGCCAGCTGAAATATATTAATCAATGCAGTAAATATCCAGTCAAATCCAGTCAAATCCAAACAGGGACTTTTTTTAGCCAGGCAGTGTTTATCCACCTATTCAGCAGCAGTTTAGCTCTGCCTGTTCACAATGAAGCTATAAGCAGTGTTTTACAGAGGTGGGTCACTATGTGGCAAGTAACAAGTAAGTCTCAAGTCTTGACACTCAAGTCCCAAGTCAAGTCCTAAGTCAAAACAGTCGAGTCTCAAGTCGAGTCCCAAGTCAATAGTCCTAATCTTCGAGTCCTAAACAAGTCAGTCTGCATTCTTCAGCTAATTTAAGGCCATAACAGTGAATAATGGTGACATTACTATAGTATTTTAATGACAGCATGTTAGTAGTGTATGGCTGTATATTCATTTTTCTTTATTATTTTTTTTTAGCCTTCTAACTAAAATACAAAATCCATGGTACACAGATAACCATGATAGGCATGCTGTATACACAAAGAATTAAATTAAACATCAGCATTGATTAATATATTTCAGCTGGCAGCAACTCTTCTAACCCTAAGATGTTTCTGTGTTTCAGGAGGGTCAAATTATCGGCCTGCATCAAGAAAAGAGAACAACTAAGGAGACTGGCACTGGGTTGAGAATGACCATGACCAGAAATCACTTAAATGGTTGGTGGAAAAAGGAACAGTTGGCAGTAGAACTCACGGCTGTGTTCTGTAGTGTAAGTAACAGCACTTCCACAAGCACAATGCGACAAGAACTCATAGGATTGGGACTAAACAGCGACGCAGCCATATATAAACCACTCGTTAGTGAGGCTAATCAGAAAAAAGGCTTCAGCTGCCCTGGGAGCATAAACACTGGACTCTGGAGCAATGGACAATCGAATGAAGTGATGCACACATCATGCATAGTGCCCACTGTACAAGCCTCTGGAGACAGTGTTATGATCTGGGGTTGCTACAGTTGGTCAGGTCTAGGCTATGAGCCAATAAAATAAGGTCAGCTGACTACCTGAATGTACTGAATGGCCAGGTGACCCCACCAATGGATTTTTTCTTCCCTGATGGCACGGGCATGTTCCAGGACAACAATGCCAAGATTTTTTTTAGGCTCAGACTATGAAAGAGTGCTTCAGGGAGCACGAGGAATCATTTTCACACATGTATCGGCCACCACAGAGTCCAGACCGTAACCTCTTATGTATAATGTCCTGTCGTGCCTTGTCCTCGTCCTTCTCTTTTTTAGCCTTGGTTTCCTTGTTTTCCTCTGTCATGTGCTTTTGTTTACGTCTGACATGCGCCTTTGTTTTCTAGTCCATGGGCTTTTGTTGTGGTTTTAGCTCCTCCCCTGTTCTGCCATGTTTTCAGTTCACACCTGTTTCTTGTGCTCAGCTCCGCCCTGTCAATGTACTCAGTTGTATCTCGTCTTGAGTGTTTACATACGTACCCCTTGTTTCAGTCTTATCTTTGCTTGGCATTGAATGTAAATGTGTATGCATGTTTGTTCTGGATTGCTATGTTGTTATGTTGTTGCTTTAGTTTCTTTTCTTGTTTGTTTTACTCAAATTCCTGTTTTTCCTGCGTATTGCTCCTGTTTTCCGCCATGGACTTCAATAAAACTAACCCGCACTTGCATCCTGCTTCATCTTCTGCTTACCCAACGTTGCACTAAGTCAAGCTCTTACTTATATATGTTTTACATGATGGGCCCTTTAAAATCCTTATTTAGTGATGTGCTGTTGTAGTCAGCTTATCCAGTTTACTGAGTGGAGTCAAGTTGATGTTCATTTGCTTGCTTATATATATATTAGATATATATATCCTGTTTAGGGCTGAAGACTCACAGGAATCACAGCTAGAATATTAGCTAGCCTGCTATCCTTGTTTATCTCCATCTTTAGCTCTGCAGCAGATAAACAGTTGTTTGCCATTTAATATCTTTCAAAAACTCTTGCTTCAGTCTTTCATAGAAAAGGGTTGCCACTGCGAAATCGTGTGTGTGTGTGGGGGTTGGGGGGGGGGGGGGGGGGGG